>QVOA01003386.1:0-54059 GCA_014825685.1 Pseudomyrmex cubaensis | reverse complement strand
GAATTTAATTACATTCAAATTGTGTATCAGAGTTGCATTTGCCGCGCGTGTTTCACACTTGATCTGCGAATATTGTACATATTTCCTAATTGCAATCTGTTTGAAGGAAGTTTGAAATTGCAATGGAATTTAATTACATTCAAATTGTGTATCAGATAATTGTATTTTACGCTTGATCCGCGAATATTGTATATATTCCCTAATTGCAATCTGACACAGCAACAAAGATACTATTAATTTGGCTTTGATGTCGCAGTCTATTATTAAGAAAATGCGTATTTGTGCGCGTGCACACGTACCTACGCTCCTCAAGTTTCCTCAAATTGACAGGCGATGCAGTATACAAACGCCCACGCCGCAATAAGATGCGTTAACCTACTCAAGCGACGTATTAGACGTATTGCTAATCAAAGTGAAGGAGCAATCACAAAGTTGTTGTCGTTGTGTTTATTTCGTCGAAGTGTGCATTACTTTCAAATGTCGCTGCATTCGCAACGAGTTCCGTTAGATTTCTCGATAAATAATCTGCAATGTTATGCATTTGATTAAAAACGTGCAAAAAGTTTCGACTGCACAGTACGATGATACCTACTACTTGGCAAGCGAATTTAGGTTTGTTGGCCGAATTGAGACACGTGACTGGAACAATTTGTGTTAGACAGTTATAGATCTTGTCGGTTTATTTCTATTATCTATGTGAAATTGTGCGGTTTCCATTAAATTAAGAAAGTCAAGACGCCGGAGGCGTCCGTTTCCCGCCTTGGAAGCCGCAATAATGGAGGACTGGACATGTCACGCTGTCATGTTGACAAAGATTATTTTCCAAAAGAGAGAGTTGCGCGGTACATTGTGCGCGTTTCTTCGTTTATAAATAAATTGAAGGAGAGTGCGGGAACACATCGCCGCGCATTAACATTTCAAAACAAAAAAAATAGGCACGCGGGAGGGTTCGCAACTCGAGGGGTGCGCCAATATATATATCGGAACGTAGAAAGAAAATAAATTATATGCTCGCTCTCTCATAATGCACTTACCAGGCGCATATATATAGAAAGAGACGTGCGACGAATGTCTCGTTCGCGTTGTGTCTCAAGTGCGCGCAACTTTCACCGCCGACCATTGTCGCTGTCATTATATGCCAGCTCGCACAACATGCACACGGTTTACAGACACGGCTTTCGTTTCGCCGAGCGACAGTTGATTCGTTCGCGAGGGGGACATGATTAATTTGTTATCAGCGCGCTGAATATTTCTGCGCGCTATGTCAGCCGCCGCGCGCAAGTTTCTTCGACGGAGGAGAAACACGCGATACACATAAAGAGATGAGAGCGTTGTATGAATCATTAATATCGAGCTAATACATCTATCAAAAGTACGACACGTGATTCTCTCAGCGCACATGCGACTACATGAAGATGAAATTATAACTGCGTTAACCTAAATGTCTGTATTCCGAAACGAGAGTGCTGCGAGCGAGGCGCCGAGTAAAGTGGGTAATATTAATTAGGATAAATCCGCCGTCGTTAAATTGCAAGGATTCTCCTCGAGCGGCCAATTATTGCTTTCGAAGCGAAACATCGCCGACCGGCCGCGCGACTGGTAATTAAATTAAAAACCTTTTCGTAAAAAATTTTTAGCACCAAGAGAGAGAGACGGACAGACAAGACGCCTAACGAGCTTACGCCTAATAGCGAGCGAACGAAGAGAGCACGTTCTAGATTTCAGTGAAATTAGAATATAGCGCAACGGTGTCGGAGGGACATCGTTCTCGCTCGCTCGTGTTTTACCTGGCGGCATCCCTCTTTCGTCCCGTTCGTTTTCTCACGCGTAAACGGCGGACGATTTGTGAGAGTATCGTTAACCCGCCTCACCTCGGGGCAAGCATTTTTTACAAGCGGCACTTAACGCTACAAACCCCAAAATTGCACCTCTGCACGCGAGTGAGCGACTTGATGGTGGACAATCTGATAGCGCCGCCGCGAATCTCGCAACCTCGAATGTTATTCCTTCAAACGTCCATCGTGAATTCATTTTCGTTTCGCTATTGTCTCTGTATTCTCTTCGCGGCTTGTTTTCGCGAGTTACGTTAAACGCTCCGTGACGCTCGCGAGTTTGCCAACCGTGGCGAACACAACAGGTCGCTTCCGTCTTTTTTTTTCTTTTTTTTAGTGACAAAGTCTCTCGGCGACGAGGCGCCGAGAATTTAATAGCTTCCTCACCTCTACCGATTATGAAACGACGAAAATTTGTCCGGCGAACTCTCGATTTTATTGTGAGGAGAATTTTGCGTAACACGTTCGCGCGAGCGGGCGCGCGCGTGACTTTCGCTTCTTTCGTTTACCTTCGCGAGCATCCTCATCACACGCATACATTCCAAGAGAAATATTGCGGAGATCACCGGAGGTCAGCCGCGTGGTTTACCAACCGGTAAACGCTTGCTGCGGCTAACAATTGAACGACAGGTGTCTAACCCACAATTTTCAATATTTGACTGACCTAAAATCATACTTGCCAGAGCTGTAATTTTTCTTCTTCAGATGAAGCGATGGAAATTGTTGGTTGTCACATGCGGCACTTAGCTACTTCTATTGATTTGAATACAGCGATTTATGTTCGATTTTTCTGCGTTACATATTCACAACCTTCTTAGCGATTTCGGCGTCTTTCCGAAACGCGGCGCGTTGCAAAAGACAAGAAGTTAGCGCGGATCTTTTTTCTCGATTGCAAAAGATAAAAAGAACTGCGGTCTTTAACGAGATATTTTATTTCCCCGTAGAAAATGTGTGTAGATAATCAAGGAATCGCGAATGATGATTTTCGAACGAGAACAAGCAAGAAGGCGGTAATAGCCTTCAAGTTTGTCGTGTTCCGTGGCTCTTAGCGCGTCCCGAAATTCCGGTGCATTAACGGTGGATCAAGGAATCCGAGAAATAACGGCGCGGTTCTGGCGAAAAAGACGAAAGAGGAACAGAGAGAACGATCTGTACGTATAGCTTTCTTATAAAATAAAGAAATCGACAGGGAGAACGAATTAAGAACGGAGAGCCGAATGTCGTACATTGCTTTACGGAGCCGGCCCCAAAAATGCCGCGGCTTTACAGAACGGAACGGAACGGCAGCCTCCTCTCATTTCCTACATTTTAATTGGCTGCGCAATGATAAATCCGTACGTCTCTAATTGAATCTCGAGAGCGAAACAGCGTGATACAAGCGGCGGCGGTTCAAGCAAAGTATCAGCGATTTCGTTTTACAGGCGCAATTATATTGCTGAAAGATCGTCGTCTTTCGTCGTTGCTGATGCGAAATGCGTAATGCGATCCGAAAGATCGATTGCCGCGCGCAAATATCGAGCGAATGTTGTTTTCTTTTTATGTAACAAATATTATATTTCGTAAAACAAAACGAGTTGAAAAAAAAAAAAAAAAACAAAACATGCCGAAGCTAACCAAGGAGAGATGCTAACCTAAATGCTCTATGAGTGCGTAACCCACAATTTCTAGTAGTATTTGAGCGGTCTAAATGCTTGTATTTGCTGAATAAACAATTTCCCTATTTATGTAGAATGTTGGAAATTGAGCGGAGTTTGGTGGATTTTAGCCGCTCGTTTAAAGCGAACGATTCTTTTGAGAAGAGAAGCACCGGGTTGTAAAACACACGCGATAAACTCCGCGTGAGAGAATTCGACAATTCAGACGATCGAACGTAATACAAAATGTTCTTCGGTCAGACATACACAGTTACTCTGTTATAAATAAAGCCAAGTCGAACAACCGTGTGTGTGTGTGTGTGTGTTGTTCCTGCAAAACTGGACGCCGCGAACTGACCCACTTGTTTTTCGGTCGAGCGTAAGATGAATGGAACAGAGGATCCGATACAATCATTCAAACTGGTTTATATGACTGTCGAACAACATTGTAAACTATCTTATGACATTATTCGGCGGCGTCCTCTTTCTCCCTCTTTTATTTATTTTCGAGAATCAATTTTTTTCTAACGATTCTGCAAAAATAATAAATAAATACTCACAATCGCCAGGGGAGATTAATTAATATTAAATTAATATTAATAAAAAACTGAATATTTTCTACTATCTTTTTCTTCGCTAAACGACAACGTTTCTGTTGTATTTGATAGAATTTTGCACGACTATGTTCACATTTTTTTGTTCTACATACTCACGTATCGTTACGGAAACCTGAAGTTTTGAAAAATAATCGAATCTACAAATATAATCGGACTAGATTTACACTGTAACGGGCAATAAAGTAAAGATGGGGGACGCGAGCGACGAGAAGGAAAGGAGGAGCGTAGGCGAGACACACTTACAATTAGTACCGTCATTAAAAAAAACTCACTGTAAGCGCTTGAAAAAAAAAAAAACATCCATAAACCGAGAAACGCGCGCGCCGAGTATTGTTGTCTCGGATGGCCGGGATCTCTTCCGTTCGCCGAAATCGGCTGTAAAGCCGCGTACCGTCGATAAATGTATGTATGTATACCGGTACCGGTTAATTAGGGACGGGATGAGCGTAACGCGGCGGACATTTGTCCGAAAACGACGGTCGTTGTGTGCATTTTGTGCCGCGCTGTGGATCGCCTTTTTTTTTTTCAATATACAGCCACCCGAGCTTTACGAGAAAATAAAGAACCGCGCGATTGTCTCATGCGCGGTGTATTATTATGCGGAGTCGACGACCCGCCATTATTTGGCGCGCTGCGTCGACGAGAGAGTAATATATCCGCAGGAATCTGTATATAAGCGAGCGCATCGTTATGTAGCGGTATACGTGTTATGATTCCGCCGTCGCGTTGTTAAAAAATCCTTTTTCTTTTTTTTTTACATCTTGTGCAAGTTGTGCTCTCTTATAACGAGCCGGCAATTAACGAGCCCGATACCAGCCTAACCAGTAATTTTGGGCATTTATCAGTACACACATTCGCGAGAAGGAGAGAGTGGAGAGAACCTTTCTAAGTCATTGACGTGGGGCCAGCTTCGTGGGGTAAGGGGGCTAATCATCCGAGAAACGCATGCATCGTTCGGGGCAACGGACGCATCCGAAATGAGGCGATTCTCTTCATCGTCCGAGTACGGGGAAGGGAGAGACTCGGGTTTCTCTCTTCCCCTCCACCCCGTTATATTATCGCGCGTAATGATCGTTTGTACATGCGCGACGCTTCCAGATTCAATTTGGATTTTACAATTTACGCGTCCCGTTAATTGTATATATACATAATAAACGTGAAATAAACGGCAGGGAAAGGTCTCTCCCGGTCTCTCCCGGTCTCTCCCTGTCTCTCCCTGTCTCAAAAGACACGGAGAGACACGGAGAGACAGGAAGAGACAGGGAGAGACAGGGAAAGGTCTCTCCGTGTCTCTCCCTGTCTTTCCCGGTCTCTCCCTGTCTCTCTCTGTCTCAAAAGATACAGAGAGACACGGAGAGACACGTAGAGACAGGGAGAGACCGGGAGAGACCGAGAGACTCTCCCTGTCTCAAAAGACACGGAGAGACACGGAGAGACAGGAAGAGACAGGGAGAGACAGGAAGAGGTCTCTCCGTGTCTCTCCCTGTCTCTCCCTGTCTCTCCTTGTCTCAAAAGACGGAGAGACACGGAGAGACACGTAGAGACAGGGAGAGACAGGGAGAGACAGGAAGAGACCGGGAGAGACCTTTCCCTGTCTCTCCCTGTCTCTCCCTGTCTCAAAAGACACGGAGAGATACGGAGAGACACGGAGAGACAGGAAGAGACAGGGAGAGACAGGAAGAGACAGGGAGAGGTCTCTCCGTGTCTCTCCCTGTCTTTCTCGGTCTCTCCCTGTCTCTCCCTGTCTTTCTCGGTCTCTCCCTGTCTCTCCCTGTCTCAAAAGACACGGAGAGATACGGAGAGACACGTAGAGACAAGGTGAGACAGGGAGAGACAGGGAGAGACAAGGAAAGGTCTCTCCGTGTCTCTCCCTGTCTCTCCCTATCTCAAAAGACACGAAGAGACACGGAGAAACATTATTCTGCGTTTGGTTTCCTATTGGCCGATTTCTACACACACTTTATTAATTAGAACTCAAGTTTTCGGAACGTAGTAATATATTATTGGAGAAACAATCTAACGAAGAAGCGCTCGCACACGTTAGCAGCTCGTGTCGCCCGACCGTTCGCGCATTAATTAATTGTATCGCTTCGCAATCATGAGGCAACAGTCCTAATAACCCATTTACATTCTGGAAAAATCTCGGTTTCAGGCATTTATATGCATTTCCAGTCTAAATCCGCGCCGGGCGATTTTATATGTATATACGCGCGAGGCCTTTCCCGCTATTTGCCGGGTATCTAGCTCAACAATACATCTCCGACTCCGGCCTCCGTGTGCAATTAGTCGGCGTATTTAACACAAAGACGCGCGTGCGTTAATTAACGCAGACATTTTTTTACGGTATAGGGGAAGACCACGGCCGCTTCGGCGGTGCGGCGAAGCGGGACTCGAAAAAGAAAGTTCCAAGTCGTGCGTTTGTTAAGCTACTTTGGTTACAATTGTCGACTAATTAGCTGTGCAAATCGCCTTTGTGCAAGTTTCACTTGCGATCGACCATCCTTCGTTTGCTACTAATCACCCAGCCCGTGTGTGTTATACGCGCTTAGATTTTTCTTTTTCCGGACGAGATGACTGTACGAGTACGTAACGCAATATGACGAAGCCGTAACTCTCTCCGTTTTAATATCAATCGTTCTTTTTTTTTATTATTAACAAAATTTTTCTGACCCACTCAGTGTGTATCTTTATTTCGCGCACAAATTTACACGCGACGAGACTCGAACGGAGATTTGTCTGACGTACCGCGGATAATATTTCGCGGATCTTTCTTTCGCGGTTTAGCGAATAAAACGTTTTGCGGTTTTGTGTCGGTGTTTTCTTCGGTGAAAATTAAGAGGATCATCGTGCGCGCCGCACGACGAGACTCGTGCGGAAACCGATTGACGCGGAAGTAGAGTGGCAGATACTATAAGAGAGAAGACAAGCAGCGCGGGGCCGTCGGCCCCTCAGCCGACTGCTCTTCTCGGGAGGACGACCCACTTCGTTCAAAAGCGAGAGGGACGAGGAGTACCATTGCTTGACAATTATGTGCGCATACACTTACAACCGGTGTATGTACGCAGATACCTACGTAGGTTTATTATCTCTCCTTGCGCCAACTCGCCGCCGTGCGTCGCAACGTGATTCTCTCGCACTGCTGGTCGAACTGATTGTCGCGAGACGAGAGCCGCGCGCGATACAAAACGAATTTTCTGCGCGTTTTATTGTCACACGCCGGTGATCACACACGTGGAAAAAAAAAAAAAAAGATTTCTCAACCGTAATTTGATATTTCGCGCGCTCTTAACGATCTTATCGCTTTAACTACATCGAATTCGAGCGCGGCGAGTCTGTCTCCGAGAAAAAAGTTTTTTCATACGTGAAAAAAAATCTAGAGATATTCATATGTTTAATCGGATTTAAGATTGTTGTAAGTTTTATATGTCCTATGCTCTGAAACCAATAAAACGACATTTTTAAGGGAAGACAATCGATAAATAAAAAAACGAGTCAAAAAAAATCTGTAACTAACACGCGCGTAGTAGCAAAATTTCGCTTAGACCCTGTGTGTGTTCTGAAAAAAAAAACAACAACTATGAGAAAAGATTTGTTTAACGTGAAAAAGAAGCATACAGTGTAGTTTCTCCCGGCGACTGTCGGTCGTGTGTTCAATTGCACGCGCGGCGCGCGGCCGTGCCGGGGAGATCCATCTCGCGAAATCCTGGCGGGAGACGACACGTGGTTGCTGCAGCGGCGACGGTCGACACGAGGCTCCCTACTACTTCTTTCTCGGCTTCCTCGTCCAGGCTGGACGCAATGAGGCGATCCTCAAAGCGCGACCGGTAGTCGAACCGCGTGCACGCCGAGCACGAGAAACACCGATCTCTCACGCGCTATCGCGAACATCGGGTCTTTTATTCGTCAATTGCGCGCGATCGAGAATTTGAAATTAAAAAAATAAAAGAGAACAAAAAGAGAAGAAAGACAAAATGAGGCAGAGGCAAGTGTCGATCGCGGGAATGTAAAAAAGTCGACGACTGCTGCATGAAGATCGGTTGCGATCGTGGCTACTTTTTTCTGTTCGAAGACACGTTGGACATTGCCGCGACGGTTTGATTTTCCGGCTTTTAAACCTTTTTAAGAAACCAAAAGTTTTCTTTACACACGTGTATTGCGCAATCTATATGTGTTTAACGGTCGCAGTCCGGTATCGCGGCCGCGTTTGATCGGCGACGATGCGCATCGCGCGCTGCTCACGTTCGATTCCCGGATCATCTCCGAATGTGTGAACGCGATTTTGTTGTGTTCATCGAGACGATCAGAAAGGATAAACCCGTGAATGATGATGACCGATTGAATGTTGCACGATATACAGGCGGCACACTGTGAGGAACGACCAGTTTTGAAATCGGTGAGTCGATTTTTTCATCGAGGTATCGACTGTCCGAGAGATCCGGTTGCTTATAGAGAGAGAGTTGAAGCGTTCCAACGCTCTCTCCCTCTCTTCTCGCGAGCATCGTTGAAAAGAACTGACAATTATTGGAGCAAATTGAAAATTATCGCAATACGAGACATCGTGATGACGTACTGTGTATTAAAATGTAAATAAAAGTTTGCCTAATATGATTGTATTACAAAGTAAATATTTAACAACATTAGAATAATAAAATATCGAAGTACATTATAGTAGTGAAAAAACCATATATGTGTGTGTGACGATATTAGAGTTTCGGAAAATAAGACCAGAAATCGTGCGGTTGACTCGCGTTTTGACATGGAAAGAAATTTCAAACCCGACAGTCTCGATACAAAACGCCCGGAGTTTTATAAATTACAGTACAGCGAATCGAAGCAACGATCCGCTGTTGATTCGACGTGTAACGTGTAAAAGATTGGAAAGTTTTAATCTCGCGGTATCGATAGAAAGTCTCACCGCGCCTGGCGCGAAAGCAATTTTAAAGCGTTAATACACTTGCATCCTCGCGGATGAAATTAGTCTCCGGAATGGACGATCGATGATCGTAACGAGCAATGCCCAGCTGCTAATACAAGAATTATCGCTGCTTCCCAGAAGTAGGCGAGCGCGCTAGATCGAAAACAATATAATCAATAGCCGGAGGTTAATGTTACTTAGAAAGTCTTAATATATCGGGCAATATCGAATTGCGAATATGTAGTTTTTCACAGTACAGACATCCTCGTATCAAACGTCAAACGTCTTGTCTCTTTTGCAAATAAAACTGCCTTTTGTTACTTTTTGCAAATGACATAATTCGAAGTCGTTAACTTTTACGATAAAATGACAGGTTTGGATCAATCGCTAATATGCCACGTATATATAATATGTATTATTTAACAAATATGTAAATTATAAAAATCGGCTTTCTTATTCAATATAAAAAATAATGAGACTAGCAAGAGTCAAGCGTTGGATATACGTGCGAAATATAAAGTAATTAATACGTATTGCAATTTGAATTAAATTCACGATTCGAAAATCTCGGACACTTGCATCTCACAAAAACAATTCCCTTTACCCTCCTATGAATTTTGAAAAACGTATTACTCAAGTGCTTAGATTAATGTTTTCCTCGGAATACAATACAACAGATGTCATTTTTTTTTTTTTTTTGTTATCTTCACTTTTCTCTTCTGATTCACGAGATTTTCAATAGAAAAGTGATTAATAATCAGTGAAAAGTGTGTCACTCCAAAGAAATGTGAGAGCAAGATAATTTATTTAAAAGAAGCCGTAATGACAAAGCCGTAGAGAGCGAATGCTCGGACGGTTTCCCTAGATAAACGTTTAGTCCGCGTCTCCAAATGGTGCAAATACACTGGCGATTAGTCCGCCCGTGGCGGAATCCCCCCCGTGTGAATTAGGTCAAGCCGATTCCTTCTTCTAAAATAACCGTAACCACTTGCCGTGATCGAATGCGCCACTTTCACTGATTGGTTGCACTCGTCTTCTAAACACGCGCCGTTTCAGTAACTCGCTGCCGACTTACTGAACCAGTATGTCGTCCTAATCTTCTCACCCCCTCGGTTGATCAGTCTAAAAGTAGAAATCCCGAGTTTTCAAAGCGGACTCTGTTCGAACACTTGCTTACGCGTGTCGCAATTGTTATTTGAGAAAATTTATCGTCAAAACTTTGTTTTTCACCGGTTTCATTGTATTGTATTTCAAGAAATTATTTTTTCTCAAATGAATTAAATTCTGTTTGCGTTAGAATTTAATCAAAGAGCTGTTGAGATGCCGGACAATTAATTAAAGCATTTTACATAACTGTGCAATCTCTGTATTGGTAATAATATACCGATAACATCTTGAAAGCGGTCTACAGCTCAGGTATCTAGTCTGTGCGGGACTAAAAAAAAAAAAAAATAATCGAGAGATTCCATGTTCGAATCTGGGCGAAATGCGCGTTCGGATTTTTACGAGTCGCTCTTTCTCTAATGAGCCGATAGCTCATCGAGATAGAGTATCTCTGTCACGAGATTTCTCGAAAATTTGAAGCATTTGTGTCTTACGATGGTTCGGAGTCCACTTGCAGAGTCCTTCGTTACATTCCGCACGAGAGTGAAACGGGAAAAAAGGTTCTCTCTCTGCCATAACATTAGGGTATGATCATGACAAGTGTCTGAAGCTACATCTATCTTCTGATAACATTTTTTTTTTTTTATATATCCCGTTTAAGTAGACATTCGTGATTTCACTTTTTGTCAAAAGGCACGATCGCACACAAGTTAGTTGGGAGCGAAAATCAATCTATTGTTTCGCGAATCCAGTTGGTAGGAAAGCATTCGCTTGTGCAAATTGCTATTTCGCTCTAGTTTCGAGCTGCAAGTGTGCCGGTTCGGAACAAATTAGAGCCGCTTTTGTTCGCGATGGATTTGGGTCTTGCAGCGAGTCCGTTAGAGCGTTTCGCCGTCACGGTCCCTGGGCCATAAAAGATTTGTCCTCTATATATCTCGTCCGACCCGAAAAATAAAAACTGAAAAAAAAAAAGAGATACCCGATGAAAACTCAAAAATTCGAAATCATCATCGCTGTGGGACATTAATAATGCGCTATTTGTATGCGCTTTCTCGAAACGCGAGCGCGAAAGCCACATCGATTAACGCACGTTCCGCGACTGCGCGATATATATATATATGAGAAATCTTTCTGTGTTATCTTTTGTATTCGCGCATTTAATGACGAAGCTATCGTTTCGCGCAGCTATCGTTTTCACAAGATGAAGTTAATGACGACGTGTAACGACTTAACGAAATTGCTTTTTTTTTTTTTTTTCACTTATAAATAGCCTACTTCAGACTAGTCATCTAATATTTGCACGTGTCCGAATCGATAAGATCAAGCAGCTTCTAAACTTCTTCCACACGGCATTGCAGATGTAGGCTTTTGACAGACTGTGTTCGTCCGCACGACATCGCGACGCACAATGCGCCAGAGTTTTATTGTGTTGAGTGACAATAAACATTTTCGCATACCGCCGAAACTGTTACAATGTCAAGCTAGAGATAGTCATCTCCATCTTTATTCTCTTTTCTTCTGCGTACCGTTTTTTCTCACGATCGTTAACAGCAAGCGTTTGAACGTATCTGCCGCACGAAACAAAACACGTATATGACCAACGGAAAACGAGAGGAAGAACCTGTCGGATGTTTCATCGTGTTACGTTGTTAGTCGCATGTGCGATATATGTAACAGCGTTTATAAAGCTTTTCCTTACAACGCGGCCGGCAATAATGAGCTGTGCGATCGCGCGATTAATTAATAAATTGTTGCGCGCGCGTTCCTCCAGGAAAGAACTTCCGTGAAAGCTCTTCATCAGCGATGTACAACGATGCATAAAATATGCGATGCTTTACACCGTTCTGCCGAAATAAGCTGAAAGATCCTCGGATCTATTAATTCGTCCTTTCCTAATTGCTCGAAATTAATACGCAGCTAAATTGCGCGTAATTTTCACGACGTTTCGTGACAATAGTTTTTCCTACTTTGGCACGGAAAACCGAGGATTCCAGAAGTTTGACTCCTGGTTGAGGTGTTTTTTTTTCACAATATTAATTTATTAATTTAAATTGAAATAGTTGAGACGCCCTGTCTCAACTATTTCAATTCAGCCTGAACCAGAAGCTACTTCTCAATTTCATATCATATTTATTAATTTAGATAAGGGGGGTAAAACGGAGATTTCTCATATACGCGATGCAAATCCAGCATTTTGTGTGAATTACGAATTGAAAATTTCAATTCACATTCAGTGGTATAATTTACACACTGAACATTTAAATATTTATTCATTCTTTCCGCAAAAAAATTCTGCGTAGGCTCATGTTAAATTTAATTCTTAGTTTTCCTACGAATGTTCGGTAAATTAACTTCTCGTTTATTTTCTACGGCATTTTTCTAAGTGTTTGTTTCTTTTTTTTTTAACAGTATTGCGCACATGCTATTTCTTTAAAATGTAGAAAGCTTTCCTTTCGTGGAATTACGTACCGTAAATAATTGGGTTTTTGACAGATAACGAACGAGTCGTTTAATTGCTCACGAAGGTACAAATGTATGTCAATCACGCAACTCGGCTAACGCGGTTTCGAGGTGGTCCACTCTCTTCTGCCTCGACGAAAATCAGACGCGGTAAAATTCAGCGGTCTCTCGCGGAAACGCACAAGCATGCGAGAAATAGCATCGAGTTTTTTTTCATTAGTTTTCAACATAAACGGTTTTTCTCTCGACACAGCCAATTAAAAACGATCTTTGGCTTTGAATTATTTCGATGATTATTATTTGCGGGATCTTAATTGACATCTCGGGATTGCTCACATTACTTCGAGAATCGTTACGTGTATAAGAATCGGCAAATTTACGGAACATTAATAACGGGAACATCCGCAGAAAATGCTCACAACTCCGCGCGCGTCGGTTGAATTTTCCATTAATCTCAACGAGCGCATTTGATTTGAAAAAGCGCGGAAAATAATTAGCGTTAACTGCTGATTAAATTCACCGAAACCTCTGGCGCGGCGCGTGTGAGAAATGTGTGCCGATCGAAAGTTGATTTCCAATGGTGGATCCTTGCCGCGCCTTTCTTCGTGAAAATTCACTTGTTGCGACTTTGACATATCGCTCTATTAACGTTTTATCGATGTCGATACTTATAACTTTATATAGAAAATTGCAAAATGTTTCGCAAATCGCTCAAAGCGCTCGTCGGATCTCGAGATGGATGGACAAACTTCCTCGGGGGACACGAGACACCCCATCGCCACGAGAAATCATAACCGTCGGCGTTGCAAACGACGCGCGGCCACTCGATACGCGAGGTGTTTGAAGTAGGTCACTTTTATCCCCCGTAGCAAGCGATCGCGATCGCAGATTGGGATCGGCTGTAGCCATCGGGCCATGAGGAGAGCGAACCATTGGGATCGCGTATTAATAAATCGCCGCGGAATATTTACACGCCATTTGCGTTGTACGATACTGTGTTCTCACGTTGTCGAGAAATATGTATTACACCGTATCTTTTTATCAATCAATTACAATCGCGCATAAAATTGTATCACATCTTTTTCTTTCTTTTTTTTTTCGTTGTGCAACTAACGAAGAAGCGTGCCGCGCATAAATGCGAACGAATCTAGAGAGCCGATGTAATCGCGCTCGTCCGACTATTTCCGCGACTAATGAGCAGCGCGCGAATAATGAAATTACGCTTGTCTGCGCAAGTAGCCCGCTCGCGAGAGAGATTCACGGGAGTGACGGAATCGCCCGGTGTTTAGCGCAGCGCGAGAAAATCGTCGTCGTCGTCGTCGATCGCTGCGCGTAAACGTACATATACGCGATATGACGTAGCTTTCATCGCTATTAGAATGCGCGACCCGTCGTGGTTGACTATACTGGAAACGCCCTTTCCAGTAGTAAACGCGCGCGCGTAAGAGTGTATACCCATCAATTTTACAGGCACGACGTGCAACCTGCTCTAAATGGAGACGCGGCAGATTTCTATCGCGACAAAACGCGATCGCACGTCTATAACCCTATATATCGATCATCGCATCAACTGTCGATATCTCCCGGCGCGCGATAATGAGACACGCGCACCGATAACACATCGGTGTGCTAAAGCGCGAAAATTTATCAACACGTAAGTAACAACGCGCGAGAAGAGAGGCACACGTCTCCCTTTCTCTCCCTCTTTACGTGCGCGCTCTTACGTGTGCGATTTAATTCCTCTCTTTCTTCGCATTTCTTTCTTTTGCTCCACGTCCATGGCGTTCACCCATCGACCTTCTTAAGAGAGATCCGTCGACTTTTCCATCGGCCTCGATCTCGATACACTCGACGACGACGTGTATCTAAATGCGGCGGAAGAGCGGCTCCGTCAACGGCGCAAGAAAATATGTGAGGTCTTAGCTAGATGACACGAGATAGATCGCAGATAACACGCTTTTCGACGATGACCCCCTTTGAACACGCGCGCGCGCGCGACACTCGGAGCTTCGAAAACTTCGCTTTTGGCCCGACGAATAATTCATGTCCGTCCATTTTTCATATCGAGTTTCGATACTTTGTCACACACGATTCGTAGCTTTTGCCGGAAATTTTATGCTCGTCGATCGACGAGCGAATTGAATTTCGGCTCGAAAAAACTTTCGCTTTTCCCATTCTCGCGATTAATCAAGTTTTCTAAAAAAAAAAAAAATGACAGCAATATTTCGCGACAACCGGACGTCGCGGCAAATGAATTTCGTCGAATGTAACAAGATTCACGCCGGATTTTGTCCGCCGCTGAATAATGCGCTGTCACATGAAACGGACAGTGATATGACACACAAAACGTGAAAATAAGGATGAATCGCAACGTTGTGCTCGTCGTTGCCGCGCGCAACGTCGAAAGGTTTCACCAAGTACACTCGAGCTTTCTCTCGAATGAAAAAAATCACACGGCGACTCTACAAAATTTCCAAATATGCGACACGTACGTGTCGCGCTCGAGAGATGCGGCGCGAGCCCCTCGGAGAATAAAAGTCAGACTCCGTCGCTTCTTCGTCGCGCTTCTGGACGCGCGTTTCCAAGTATGTCGTAGATTGAAAGAAAAGTAGCAACGAGAAGAAGAACGCGCGATCGAGCGCGATTTTCACTGGAATTTGCACTTTTTCACGCGAGCCCAATTACACGTGCGACGCTCGTGCAATTTATTAACGCGGCAACGAATCGTCACCTCGGTGCGCGTTCTCGCATATAACTTCTCCCCCCGGTGTACTTTCACTATCTTCACAATCTTCGTACGCATCTCGTGAGGAAGTTCTGTATTAATGTTACGTCTAACCAGAACGAGAGTTCGATGAGCACAGTTGCATCTCGATATCTATTGTTCCATATCCGACATCTCACGTCTCTCTCTCTCTCTGATAGCAAAGAGATTGAGATTTTGTAGACATTGAAAATACATTCCTATAATATTTAATTTTTACGTAACCTTTACAATATTCAATTTATATTTAATTAATATTTCACCCCTTTCGTTAAAAATGGCTGAATCACTCGAGACCCGACGGATATCTTTTTTTAATTAAGATACGTTAGCAATTTACATCTTTTTTGACAGTGCGTCTTAGATAAAAACACAAGAGATCAAATCTGTCAACTTCAATCAATTTGTTCTTTGCTGTTGTTTTCGCACAAAATTCGTTTGAACTACTCTCACGAACATTTTTACCAAAGCGCGCGGGGCAATATCGGTCTGAAACCGACTCACGTAAGATAATGTAAAGGCGCGTGTCGTGCACGTATGTACATACGTACGCGGAGTGTCCATTCAGCGTCGATAATGACGACTATTATGTCTGGTACTTTCTCCAAATTAGCGGTAAAACGTCACGCGCTACGCTCGCATTAGATGGGGTTGCCTCTGCGATTTTCCTTTTACTTTCAAAACTATTGTAGGATGCGAAAGAAAAGAAACGGAAAGTTGAGATGTGATATGTGTAACAAAATATGTGTCTCTCGGGAGAATGAGGGAGAAAGAGTGAGCGCGCGTGTTGCCTAAAACTCTTTGAGGAAAAAGCAGATATCTATGCTCTCGCACTTCGAATCGCGTAACACCGGTATTTATCTGTTGAGTGGCTCGTTACGGAAACAAATCTATTGAAGTGATATCACTTACGTCTGTTATCTCGTAAAATCACGTTGCAATTAAAAGAACGAAGTACAGATCGAATAATAATGTGTCGATTCTATCGAAACAGTCGTCAGTTCGGCCGAGATTCATTTCTCGATTTCCGATTCTATTCGAAAGATTGATTCTCATCGGGGTTATGATCGATAACCTATTCTCCGATTCGCACCGTCGTCGTAACTCGCCGTCTCCTTCGATAGATCTTGGATTATCGAAGGCAAGCATCTCCGAGATGAGCGGATAACGTCGATCGCGCGGGAGGCTTTTTTTTCTCTCTCGAATCAATTGAAACGTATACGTCTGCTCGATGAAGATCTTACCAAGATTTTCGAAAGAAAAGATCCCCCGCGGGAGAATCTTCTTTCATTTTGGAAAGCCGTCCGGTGTGTGACATAGATTCTCGCTCGTCCGCGAAGCGATAACTGCACCTCGGCTGGCATGTGCGACCGGTGCGGTTTCTTAAAAAACGCAAAATATACCGACTCGACTCGGGGGTAAAAGACGCGGGATCCGGGTAATTGCCGGACACGGTGTCGTGCGTTTATATCACCGACGCATACCGCCGGCTTCGTGGACTTTCGTTGAGGATTAGTAAGAGTAAAACGCAATGCTCGGAGACATCGATTAACGGTAACGGTAAAACGTCTTACCTGCGCGCGCTCTCGTATTCCTGGCACATAGCAGGCACAGTTTCCGAAGCCAGCTCTTGCCTCTGCCCTCTTGGCAGAACCGGCCGGCGCGCGAGTCGCCAATATCGACTTTCGCAGTTGAGCGTGCAGCGACTAATTAATTATTCCGATTAAGCGCCACGATTAATTAAAATCGAACACGGAAGAAGAAATCCGCGCCTGCGCGCCAAGAGAGTAAATTGCGATATGGTGTGACGCAACTCTCGGGAACCAGTTGCAGCGAGAGAGGGTTTGATATGTTGTAAGCTTTTAAGTTTTAAGTTGTTGTTATCATCATTTATTACACACACGCCAAGTGTGTAATCTTCTTATCACGCAAAAACACGCCAAGCTTAATACATGAATTACGCGGCAGTTTATCCGACTTTCGATGACAGGTTTTTGCTCATTTCTGTTGTTTCTGTATACGTTATTTTCTTTTTAAATTAATAAGAGAAATAAAAAAAAAGAGAGAAAAGAGAACAGACTTTCATTCGTTCACTTGATGATTATTTTGACAAATAATCTAGAGTCGATTTTATTCCAGTATTAAAATTTGCCGCGCGCGCGTGTATACACAACTCTCTTGTGCCCATTTGAATTCTATGTCTGATGGATTGGTTCTGAACACTCTGTCTAGACACGAGTCGAAACAAAAAAAAAAAAAACGCTCAAGTTCTCTATTATATTACAAGTAATAGCACGGCTACGCCAGTCTTCGACCCTCGCCTACTCCCGCGGGCGACATAAATTCTCGTGGCGATCTAAATGTCACGTGCATACAACCCGTCCCACCTCCTTTATGACGGAGATCAATTGATTAAATGAATATTAAGCGCACAACGTTACGCGCCGGTTTTTCTCCGATATATCTTTCTCGAATACATTATAATACATCAAACGCATTTCCTTTGTGAAAAGAAAAGAAACCGTAGTAACATTATTTCCGAGAACCGGCGCAGCGAGGAGAGATTTTCTCTCATTGTTCCCCGAACGCGGACGTCCACTTTTGTCGAATAATTGTCGAGAGAGAGAGATTATAATGGAAAAACGAAATTCAACCGGTTCTCATTATATGTATATTGCTTCGAATTAGGCGACACGCCCTTTAAAAATTCCAGCCAGTATAAGCAACACGGGGGCGACAAGGGCTTATCGAGATGCCCCGCACCCTGGGGATGGGTTATCCCATGATAATAAGATTTCATTCACGATAGCGTCTAGGCTTTTGCTACCAGGACCTTAATCACACTTGGACACATTGATGCATGGACCGGTCCTCCCTTGCCGCACTCTGCATTAATGACAGGTTTACGCTCTGACGAGACTGCCTTTACCCGCTCATTGAAATTTCGATCGATTCCTTCTTGCAGCTGCTCGCGCTGTTACAAAAAAAAAAAAAAACCACGCCGCTAAATATGTCAATAATTTCTGCAAGTTTATCAACTTTGATTACAATTAATTATTTTAATATTATTTTTCTTGACCGCGCTGTGAGTCACTGTCATCGCGTTACGTCTTGCATTCCCGAAGCAAAATTTTGCCGATAACTACCGGTTTATATCGAGCTGTGATCATTTCTCGTTTGTTGCAGCGAGCATTCGAAAAAAAACAACAAAATAGCGAGTTCGAATTAAATAAATATCGCTAGTTATAAAATTTGTTGTAAATCGGTGTGATCTATCCTCCCAACAAAAAAAAAGACAATCAAGTGGCCACAAATAAATTTGCGTGCGTGAAATTATGCCAACACACGCGGAGCGCCAACATTCCCGTTAACTGTAATTGCAAAACGTTTTATAGTTTTATCGCATTTAGATATTAAAAAAAGTTATATGCATATAATGAAGCTGTGTATCATGAGATTGGAATGTTTCCTCCTGCAGTTATCCCCGCGGTATGATTGCTGTGTAGTTAACGAATAATAAGTATGATTCAATACACTCGAAAAGAGTTTAGAGTCGCTAATTACGAACTGCGTGGGTACGGTACTTTATCCACAGAAGCGGGAGAGTTTAACTTAAAAGTAGACGTTGCCCGCGTCATTACAGGGAGTGTTGGATTGTCGATAGAAGAGGGATTAATCATCTTATCACCGTGTCTTGCTCGCATCCATTCCCCGTGGAATCGTCCTTCGATTCTCTCCGTTCGCGATCTCTCGATGACTGCCATCGAGATCGAAACGTTTCTCCGGGGCATAGCGGCAGTTCGCTTCCAGTCATTTAGACTCATTGGGCTGCAATCGATTCACTAAGGAAATTACTCCTCGCTTAATAATGCCAACTAATCCCATGTGCTTAAATGTTTTTATCGACCGGAACGTGTAGCTGTGTGTCGTGAATTAATCAAGCCTGCGATTGATGGAAGTTTCGTTACCTATTATTATCTAACAAGTTTATCAGAGTATCTTTTATAGAAAGATAATATGGCAATAAATAATATATATATTTTATATATTATAGCCCCTCCCCCGCCCACACGTGCACGATAGCATGTGACACAAAGGAAATATTTTATACGTCTCAAATGTCCATTCGGGTTTTGACTGATTTTTCCGACCAGTCAAATCCCAGAATCGCCCGTGCTTCGGATTTTGACCGTAACAATACGCGGATAGAGGGATGTGGCAGCGAGGAAACCGCGTGTAAACTGGCCTTTACTTGAATGGGACACGGCTGTTGCTCGGCACGTCCGCGGCACGTCGTACGTCCGAGAGAGTTACCGCTAATCTGTACTTACGCTCGACTGGTGTTGCCTCTGTGCTTACACGAGCGGATCAGCCTACAAACGGGTATCGGTTGATCGAAAATTCAAACAATTACAGCTGTCGGCTCATTAGTCGGCAAATAGCGCCTCTTCAATCTCACCGATCTTTTCCCACTTCGTGTACTTTGTAGTCGGCAATTTTATATACATTTGGTAAATTTGGTAAAAAAAACGACCACGTATAAGATTATAGCGTCGCACACTTGGGAACATGAAGTGCTAAAATGTTCTTCGACGCGGAACGTTGTAAAAAAAAAAAAAAAAAGAAGCGTAAGGGAGTTAAACTTGTTTAACACGTTCGCACACATGCACGTCACATCGGTGACCTGAACTTTCCGTTTGCGCCGTGTCAGACACCGTTGGTCACCGCCGGCAAGCGGTTCAAACTAAAATACTCATGAGCACCTGTGCGAGCAATTTTTCATTGTCAACCGAAATTACAATTGGATACAAATTAACAACAACTTACGTACCAACAAACGTACGTATATGGTTAAACAACGTTTGTTTATCTGAACTGTCAGATTTGCGCGCGACAGGGATGTTGAGAGAAATCTGAAAGTTACATAAAGAATTTTTATATCGCGATAGAGCAGCAGACAAGCTCGAAGCTAATTATTGATCGCAATTGCGCGCAATATATTGTTCCGATAAGACGACAGTTCGTATCTCGCACTAGTCTCGAAGGAATTTCCGTTGGTATGCCATCTACGCCACGATGCGCGGTAATCGACGCGGTAATCGAGGGTACTGAACGTTGCCCGAGGATTAACAGCTACTGAACATTTTCGTAACTTGTTTTTTTTTTTTTACCAACAATTTTTTTTCCCACGCTCCGATGTCGCGCGAGATTCTCTCTCGCGTTTTTGGAAGTGTCTGTCCAGATCTACGATTCGAAACTTTTGCTTTTTCATGGTGTCGCGCTTTTTTGACAACCGACGCGGGAGCTTTGCGAGGAGAAATAAGAACGCGCAAACGCAAAATTGCAACAGAGTAAAATTGCGGAGTAATTTGCGAATCCCCCTATCTTCCTCCGCGGAAGTTTTACTGCTCTCTGCTTGAATAACGCTGCCGCCGCCGCGGTGTACGTGACCATGCACTATCGTTCGAAGCGACAAATTAACATAGTTCCTCAATTTCTGCATCTTTATCATTCTATTTCCCGTTTCTCTTCTTGAATCGTTTTCACCGCAGCCGAGAGAGGCACCCAGGCCGCTCGTCGACGCAGTCTCGTGCCGCATTCTCGCTTTTTTTGCTACGTTGCAGCAAAATTTCTACGATTTTCTCGGACGGGAGAGATGCGGTGGATAAACACGCGCTTTTGCATTTTCGAAATTGATTATCTTATGTAGACTATCTTCTTTTTTTTAAACATATTTTCTTCGAATGTCAATCTCGTGAGATTAAGAAGAAATTAATCAAGACTCGGCACGTCACTGAAGCTTCAATTGTAAAAAAAAATATCAAACTACGAAAGAAATGTATGAATAAATGTTAATTAGAATTTAAAACACAATTATTTAACGCATCAACGTTCTCGTTTGATGCCACATGATCTTTCTATCTGTAATTATTAATTAAATATAAAACGCGCAAAAAGCTGCGTATAATAGCGACACACACACACGCGCGCGTATCCGTGAAGGAAGTGACCACGTGAAAAGCTGAACTGAGTCACGCGACACGGCCGTTCCCGATTGTATCGTACGCGGTATCGCGGCAGTAACCATCATAATAGCGAAAACAATTCCTTTTCCTTCACCGCCGGCATAACGGTGGAGCAAAGCGGAAGCTGAAAGTAACAAGTTTTTGACCTTCACCACCCTACTTCGAGGATGCGTGTACATCTCGCAATATCGCTCTCCGTTAAGATCCGTGAACTGATCGCTATGTTTGATTCCTATATTTTCACCTCTGTCCTGATTTTGACACATTTTCACCGCGATAACCTTGAATAATTCCCCCGAAGGCGATAGCGACGAGCTGCTGTAAAAGAGACGCGCGTTGGAAGAAGGTCGAGTGACGGTGGCGATAATAGTTAGCGGTGGACGAAGACGCCGAGGATGGCTCAGCACGAAGAGGAAGACGGTGAACAACGGCGAAACGGGGAGGGAGAGAAAAACAGGAGTAAAGAGAAAGAACGAGAGGGAGAGACCGGTGATGGCAGCGATGATGACGGTCAGTGGTTGTGTATACCGGTTAAGCCGTTCAGTGCCAGCCCGGCGTCCGTCACGGGTAAACCTCAACCGTTCAAGTTTCGACCTGGCCGGCGATCAAATTTCTCGTCTCTGTTGTTTTCACCTGTGCTCCGACGATTTGTCGCCTCGAAGACGGGAGAAACGTCTTCGCTTCTCTTCCGGCCAAAGCTCCAATTTCTCCAAGATCGGTCCAGCCGGAGGGCTGGAGACTAATGCGCTTAAACAAAGTCGGAACAATCATCAGCTGTGAAAATGATGATGTGAGCGAGGAACATTAGTAGTTTTTTTTTTCTTCAAGTTTGCGACGGTTGGTATGCGCAGAGATGGGAACATTTGTAGAAGAAGATCTTCGACGCTCGGTCTTGGAATTGTTTAGCCCGAATCGCGCGTTCTTAATTTAACACACAGTGCGGTCAGGCGAATCGACGATGCAATGAACGCCGGTGATTGGCTCATCTCAAGCTTCATTTAACCGACCTCTTCAGCGTTGACAAATCCTGTTTCCGCGGACGTTTATCGCCAAGATCCGCGATAATAATTTTGCCTCACGCGTTGTCAATAATCTCGCCCGCATTATAAAAATTCCGAGTCGCGAACACAATCAAGTTCATTTTCATCAAGATGACGAACTGAATTTCGGCCGAAAGTCGCTTTCAAGCGCCGGTTCCGAGAAAAATAAATACCCCCCCGATCGATCAGCATCGTGAATCACGGTGAATCACGATGATGGTTTCCATGCCGTCAGAAACCCGTGGCTGTCGTTGTGCACCGGGGTACGAGATTAGTCACGAGGATGCGTTGATTCCAAGTGAGCGTGGATGAAGTGATTACAGGGTCTGGTGGTTTGCCAAAACGTGCGGGCCAGCTCCGGTCCGAGAGAGATTCAGGTATTGTTCCCCGTCTAAACCCACTAATTAGCTCGTACCAATTAGCTCATATTGCGCCTGATAAAAAAGTCTTTTTTATTTTCTCAATATGTAACAATTAAATTTTGCTCTTTATTGGCGCTGGTATTTTTGTTAAGTTTTAACCTACAACAAAATATTTATTTAGATAATAAATAAATTATATATTATATGTATATTAATGAGATATATATAAAATTAAGATACACACACACACACACGATATCAATTGTTATCAAAATAAAATGAAGAAGCAGTTTTGACGTGCCCGATTTTAAGATCGCGGCGAAAAGTCGCACGTAGCGTTACGGGTAGCCGCGATCGAGAGGCGTTAAAGTGTATGTTACGGCTGCTGTGATCTCTATGTGCAGCCGCTATGATCTCCTCGGTGGTCGTTGAAATACCGTCACGATGTCGAACGTGACTTTGGCGAGAGATATCCACGGCTATCTCCGCGCGTTCTATACGTATACGTTCCGTATAGTGTCGATAGCGCGCGATTTCCAGTTATCCATTACCGTTGTCATACTTCCGGAATAATACTTGCTCGACGTCAAGTCCGTCATTCGTCGCCTGAATTACGGACTTCTCGTCGCAACCGAGAGACAGCGGGTTTTCACTTTGACGTGCAAACGGCTTGTTTACCGATTCTTTTCACACCGCGGTTACCGAAGAGATCTTTTTATTATTACGCTCCGAAGAGACACTACATTGGAATTTTTTCCTCGGCCACAGTATTTTTTTATTTGAGAGCGCAATTCATTTCGTAAAACTACACATTTCAGAATCGTAAAAAAAAATGTTTTATAAAACTTTATACGATTCGCATGCAGTTGAATTTTTCACATGCAGTTAAATATGCACGAAGCGAACTTGAATTACGGCTGCGATTAAAAAACAGGTCTCTTATACACATAAAACTTTCAATATCAAATTTGACGAGGAAATCTTCGGACTACAAATGCTTCGCGTGGAATTAATTTTATTGTGACATCGTGCAGAGCTTCAATTTAAGCCGAAACGTCCAAATTTATTTTCTTCTTTTTGAATTACATTTTTCGCCGATATATTTGAGGCTTTGATTCTTTTTTTTTTTTATAAATGTGCCTAGTTAAGATTGTCAGATATAAAAAAAAAAAACTTTAATTGCACCCGACGTTAACACATATCGGGAGGCAATTAATACACCGATTCCCTGAAAAATTCTTACTTTTTCGCGGCAAGTCGTGTCGGATTGCAATCGAATCCGTGTCGGACCGGTACCCGGCAATAGTGTGGCGACCGTTCGTCTCCTCCTCGTGCGCTTTTATCGGACTGCCAGCGCTGCTATACTCGTTCCTCGCTCGGCTTCCTCCGTACAACGGGATGCTTAGACCTTGGGATTATGGAAGCGCATCAGACGGATAGATGAACGAACCGTGTTCCTACCCGCGTTCCACAGGAAACATCCCAAAAACGCGCGTCAAGACGTATTGTTTCGCGCAAAAACGAAATATCTCGCCACCATACTACGATAACGTACCTATATCGCAATGTCTCGACGAAGCAGCATGCGTTAAGCAAATATATCGATAATTATTCGGTCAGCACCGTGGTTTGCTCGCAAATTTTTGTAAAAAAAGGGAATCGCGCGAACGAACGTTTCTCGCGTCGCGTTCGATTTGCTCCAATTCGTTCAAGCACCGTCGCGTCGATCGGCATTGCGTCGGTCGTCCGCGGAAGACGTGTGTGCAGAAAATATTGCGGTGTATTCTGAAACACCGTAATAACGTCTCTAACCGAAAAGCCTATCGTTTCTCCTATACCTTCCCATATAGCAACGTTCGGAACGGAGAGAACCGAATATTCCTTGCGAGGCTGCAAAGCGTACTTTACGTTCTGTTACCTCTCCCTAATCATCGTTCATTTCCTACGAGAACTGTTACGCCCGCTCATTAAACTTACCATAGCCGCTCGAACGTGTACTAGAAAAAAAGACATAAATTAAATTACTCCAAGATTAAGCGCCGTATGTAGAACCTAATTCACATGGAAGGGTGGTGCGTGTAATCAAGAAATTGGCGAGAAATTTCCTTGATTCTCCCAGCGCTCGCTGCTCCTTGCCACGATTTTATTTTGTTGCGTTGATGATCATTCACCCGTAACAATTGAAATAAAATAACTGCGATATCGCACTCCCGGCAGCAGATTGCCATAAGCTTCTAAGGAAGCTAATTATTTTAGAAAATAATTTTACAGACAATTTGGAAAAAAATTATCAAGCTCGCACACACACAATATATATTTTATTCATAAAATTAATTATAGATTTGCGGACACGGATGAAAAAAAAAAAATGAATAGCGAGAAATGAGTTATGGCAAGAAAAATTTGCTAGTAAAGTCTATTGAGAGTTTTGCCAACAAAATGTTTTGTTCTCGATTATATATTGCATTCACCAACAATTTCCTCCTGAAATATATACGCGGTGTAAAACGGTTTTTATAACATTTATTTTTAATGTACGATCGTGCACGGCGCGGCCGAACGGAACGCGAACGGGTCGCGCGAACTTGTTACAAGCGAGAATCTTGAGATCTATTTGCTGTCGGATGAGAACGATTAAGAAGAAATGAGAGAAGACGAGTAACTATGATGACCGCTAGTCGCGTTACGGAATATTTCTTTGAAAGGTGACGTGAGAGAGTTGGAAACGCGAGTTTATCGCATAGAATTGTTTTCCAGAGACTCGAAAGCAGCGAAACAACAGTCTAAACAATAGACTCGTATTTTAACCTGAAACAAGACTCTCCTCAGTTTTCACATTTGACTTCACATTCACCCATATGTCACATCGCATTACGTCGCGCAATTTATATTCAATTACCTGTGTGTATTTAAGATTTTATATCCACCACTCTTGTACCTGTGATATGCAAAAAAGCGACCCAACCAGATGCGATACGTACGTTTTCTCTTACCTAGCTTGCAACGTGTCGATATTTGCGTGTTTATAATTATTATAGAGAGCACAAAGAGACAAGTTTGACTTATAAGGTTTACACTGTCTCTCTTACAAATAGTCGTGTACACATGTCACGCGCATTGCACGGCACGTGCCCGGAGAGAGACTGTGAAGTCAACAGAGGGGAGATCCTGTGTGTGTGTGGGCATCACGAAATCTTGCCACGACCGTGAATGCTAATGGACTCACACGTGGTTGATTCGAGCCTTTTAAGCCAAAATGTTGGTAAATACACCCAGAAAAATTCGCATATAAAACTCGAGTTTAATTAAACATTACATAATGTTTCTCTCACATCAATCTCATCTGCTCGATTGAGCAAGACAGGTGTGAATTCGACAATAAAATATATATGTAATTGCAATCGCCCGCGGTTCATCAATATTCATTCGTTTCATTAACGTCGATGTGACGTATAATAAAATAGCAATTCCCCAAAACTTTCCACAAAATTGGTAACCTAACGAGATAACAGTATAAATTTTTATCGCTTCAATCTATGTATGCATATGTATACATAGATTAAAGATAGATATACACATTCTCTATTATACAACATTACTCGAGTTCATCGATTTAATTTTATTGCGAAACATTCTTTCGTCCGAGAGACGAAGCAATTCGTAATATTCCCCCGTTCAAGACTGTTTCTTACAAGCGTGGCTTTTTTTTCTCCCTGTACCATATCGCTCTAGCGGTCAAGATCGATAAACGCGATTTGAGATCCGCGATCACTGGGTCAGCCGGCACTTCTTCTTGCTCGTCCTTGGTTCTGCCTCATGTGGCAGCGACCGCAGTTGCCACTACCGGTAGTAAGAGAAGTCGCGGCCAGTCAGCGACAGTTCTATATTCTGCTTCTTGACCTTGTCCCAGAGCAGTCTCCGGTGCACACTCATCGTTTTGAGTGTACGGAATAGATTGATTCATGGATTTGATTTTTTTTTTTTATAAATGCCGGCTTGAAAAGGTTAGATTTTCGTTCCAATTCCCCATATATTTTAATGCGCGTTCACACGTGACAAATTTAGAATACAAATGTAGACACAGATATGTACATCTGAGAGAAAAAGGAATATTGCTTTTTCGAAGCATGTATCTTACCCACGTCTATTTCCCGCATCCGGATATCGAGAAAGTTATTCAATACGCGCATCTATTTATATAGGAATTCCTACAAAGTTACACAAGATGCTTCTCCAATATACATAGTCGTACATTCTATAACTCGTAGATCCGAATTGCAATCATGGCGGATTTTCTCACAGCGAGAGAATGTTTTTTTTTGTTTCTAAAAAAAAAAAAAGATTTAGACAAAATGGTAACGCAATTTTTCCAAGTGATAAAATTTTCATAATTTAAAAAACAATTTTGCCTTGGTTATAATTTTTTCGCAAAGAAACAACGTATTTGCGATGTAACAAAGACGCAAATAATAATTTAAATAATGTCTGTAAGTTGAAGAGCTGAGAATTCTGACGACGACGGTTAGATACTTCTCGGATGATGGTATCCTCGATCGAACATTCGAAAGCGGGCGACGCTGCATCAATGACCTGGAATGTGAGACCAGAATTCGGTAACAAGTCGGATCAGGGTAGCTTTTTTGTTCTGCACGTCTTGGCGCGCGCGTCCAATGCACCTGTCGCGTCGTCGAGATACCTACCTTCGTCGATCTCCGCACGACACGGCTAATAAAACGACAGATTAGAAATCACAGGAATTTAGCTGCACAGCGCTCAGGAATACCTGTGTATTATATCATAAAAAACTTTATACTCCACAACTATAATTTTAAATTTTTTCTATCCTGTTACTTTTGACTTCTGTCACGTCATCGTTTTCTAAAAAAAAAAAAAAAAATAACGCTGAGAGAAGTGTTTAACATAACGTTGGCAAATCGGCAGCAAATTGCCGTCTTTTCGACGACAATGTGAGTTTTCGCAACAAACGTTGCCATTAGGAACAAAAATTCGTCGCATAAAATTTCTATTTAAATTGAAAAACCACTTAAAAAATTTCCATCTTGAGAAATAAATAACGACGCGTTTACGTATGTTGCGTGATCCTTGCGCCACGTACGCGATTAATTAAGTTATTCGCTGAGTTTTCACTGAATATGAAAGAAAAAGCGTTGCGAAACAAGATACATCTCACGCTTATCTTCTCTTCCCGAAGGGGTTAATAACGAAAAGCGTGAGTCAAGTAAAGTGAACTAGAAAGTGAACTAGAAAGGTGCGCGCACGAAGCGAACACAATAGAGACAATAGGACGCGCGCGACGGAAGAGACTTGTTTCCTGACAGCTCGTCCTGATAGAATAAGAAAATTAACTTGCTCGCGCGAATATAATTTAACCAGACGCGGAACTCGCGGCGATTAACTTCCTCGTGTGACTCTGTTGCGTGACTCCTCGCGGGAGTCACGAGTTTTCCGAGGAAAACC
Source organism: Pseudomyrmex cubaensis (assembly GCA_014825685.1). Classification (NCBI taxonomy): domain Eukaryota; kingdom Metazoa; phylum Arthropoda; class Insecta; order Hymenoptera; family Formicidae; genus Pseudomyrmex; species Pseudomyrmex cubaensis. Next base: position 25,827 of record QVOA01003386.1, on the reverse strand, counting down.
TAAGTCGTTCTAAATTGACACACGCGACACGAGTGTGTCTCTGAATCAGTGTGACGGCCGATAACAACCGACGTTCTTATTTTCAGGGATCAGGATGCGGTGGATCGGTTACGTGGCCACGATTCTCTGGTGGTCGGGCATCGCCAGGTCTCTCAGCACGCTGAATCGAGGTCACAGTCAGTAATATTCCTTTTGGTGATTTAAAACGCATGTTTCGGTATATCCGCGGCATCTCTCTGTAAGCGCGTCTCTTTCGGCAATCTTTTCCGAGATGCACACACACATACGTACGTACATACTCGAATCTTCTCTTTTTCATCTCTTCCGTTCTTTCTCCCTTCGCGCGGCGATCTTTCTCCCGGCCGAAGGTTCCCCTTAAATGTGTAACGCTTAATTGGAGGAAGAAGAAGAACTCGGTCAAGGTGCAGTCGGTCGTGCACGAGCGTGAGAAAAGAAAAGCGAAAGAAGGTGCTACTTTCTTTTTGTTTTGAAATAAATCGCGCGTGCGTAAGGTGGGGCTCGCGCCTCTCTTATCGTGTCATTTTTCAACCTCCTACTACACCGTGTAGTGTATAGCAAGATATATGTTTTCGCGGTCAGCTGTGATCTTCGCCCGCGAAAGATGCGGGAAACAAATAAGATCGCGCGCGCGCTGCAAATCAGGTCATACACGTTTCCGTCCGTGTGTGATGATGACTCCGCAATCATAATAATCGCCAAACAAATTGGTATATATATATATATATGTAGCGGCGTAACGCGCCGCGCGCGTTAACTTTTACGCGTAATTTTCGTAACGAGATTCGCGTACGCGCGCACACGTTCGGCGAAAAACGGGACGCGGCGCGCATTGATTCCGCGACGTTTCGTTCGGTCGCGGCCGCGATCGAATAAATTGCGTTTCGCAAAAAAAAAAAAAAAAAAAACGTTTCTTCCGCCAATCTGACGCTTCCCCCCTTTATAACGTAATAACGCATCCGCGGTGCAAGGCTGACACGATCGCGTCTCTAACGGAGAAAGCGACTCATCGCGACGTTACATCGTTGTGTGCCACGTTCGTAATTCGTGTCTTACCACGACGACTCGGTTAATGACCCAAGGGAGGGAGGGAGGGAAAGCCAGGGTCTACGTACTTCTCTTCCAGCAATTAAGTTTTATTTTTTTATTTTTTTTTTTTATACGATCTCGCGCGCGGCTCTTCGACAAGTAGTACACTTTCACCAAACTTGTCGGCGGAGATAGACCTCGTGTGCAACACGCGAGACAGACTAATTGTCTCGATCACGATGACGACCTTCCGTGTGTATGTACGTACGTACTGTATTTAATGCGACACAACTTCGCACAACGTATTCATCGTATTTGACACGCCCGTCAAATTTAATATATGTAATTTCACCGGAATATATTTCTCTCGAGAGATTGTCTCGACACAGCGCGCATAGAGGAACATCTTTTTCCGCAAAATTATAACTCGTTAAATTCGCCGACAACATAATCGTGCGCGCTTTCATTTACACGCGCGCGTTTAAATATTACGTGCACGTATGCCGCCATCTGAAATTTTGACGCGTCGAAATATGTTTGTTCTTTTATTCGTTACGCAAATCTTTGATAAAACAACGATTCGAAGAGATCTGATCGCGGAATCGCTAAACGAGCGGAATAGACGAATTTTTTTATTGCATTTTTTTTGTAACGCAGGTTACAAAATCACTCCAAAGCCCTGTAAAGTGCCCGGTAACGAAAGCAGGGAAGGTACGTGCATGTTCGTGTGGGAATGCATCAAGTCCGAAGGCACGCACGTAGGCGTATGCGTGGACACCTTCATGTTCGGTAGTTGTTGCGTTCACAACACGACAGTCAACACGATAAGCGCGTCTCACCATCATCATCATCATCAGCAACAGCAGCAGAAGCAGCACGATTCAACGAGTACGCACAGGCCGACTCTGTCCTTGACGGAACTAGTCGGGAACGAGACCACCAGACTGACGTCGACTTCCCTCTCTTCCTGGACAGCATCGAGTACCGCAAGACCGAGTTATCATCAGTCCTCGGCGTCTCACGGTACCACTGTCTTAGGTACAACGAGACCGTCGAAACCCCCGTTCACGCACGGGGTCGCGAGACCTCTGCAGAAAAGACCGCACGCCAAACCGACGTCCGAACACAACATCAACAGGCTGCAAGTATCCGCGTCGGTGTCCTCCACGTCCCCGAACACGTGGACGGGAGAGAGGCCGCAGGGAACGAAGAGACCGAGTCATCATGAAAGTTATTCCCATCATCAGAAGACCAGACCGGATGAGGAAGCAGCGAGCGAGAATCCGTCTTCCGTTCAAAGTCAACCGGGTTTTAAAGATAAAGAGACTCATAATACTTTAGTAGTGCGTTTGCCGGGAAAAGAGCACGCCGATGGTGATGATGATGATGGTGATGAAGTCGTCGGCTCGAGCAAGCCGAACAAGCAGAGCAAACCGAGTAAACCGAATAACCAAAGGCCTTACGACTCAAAACCGGATGACGGAAAGATCGAAGACGCCGATCTGAGCGTACAGGAAACGATCAATCGACCGAATGTTAATTCCGTCATTGAAAACGTAAGACAGAATATCGATTTTTCAGTTTTTTTTTAACACACTTGCGCATCAAATATAAATTGAAAATGTAACGCGCGTATTTTAGTCGCCGAGTTTGGTGAATAATCGATTTTCTTTCAGGAAGCGGCGAAAGAGACTCATCCGAGTTTAAATTTTATACACACCGAGCGGCCACCCTGGGCGACCAAGCCGGTGCAATCGAAACCTTCGACGAATTTTTCCAAACCGTACTTTTCGATCAAAACGACCACTTATCGGCCAATCTCGATAAGCGGTCAGACAGATCACAGACCGAATTTCATATCAAAACCGTACACTTGGTTGTCGTCTACGAAAACATCAACGACGACGACGAAGACGACGACGACGACAACAACAAAAGCGACGACTGGTAAACCGACGTACGTCGGACAATCTTCCACTAGGTATGCAACTTGGTTTTTTAACTAAAACTGTCGCAGACAATATATTTTATCTCGAAATGTTTTTACGTAAATAAAAAAATATCTTTTTCTTAAGAACAGTGACAAGGGTTCCGTACGAAAATTCAATGTTGACGTAGAAAATGGGCAACCAAATGCAGGATGTAACGCAACAAAAGTGATACAACTATCAGTTTTCCAAACGTTTGTCGACTTATATTTGAGTCATCTTCAGTGAATAAAGACAGAACTGTTTAACTCAGTGAAAGACGACAAGAAAAACTCTGCGTTAAATTGTTGACTCATTTGCAATTAAAGTAATTCGTTACTTAATAAAGTATTGACGACACTTTCATAAATTCCGTTGATTCAAATGAATTTGACACAAAGTCTTTCTTGTCGTCTTTCACTGAGTTAAACTGTTTTTATTCTTAAGTTATCCACTGATGACTTAAATATAAGTCAAAACGGAAAACTGATATCACTTTTGTTGCATTACATCCTGCATTTGGTTGCCAATTGCCCATTTTCTACGTCAACATTGAATGTTTTTTTTTTATTACTAATATTTGTTGCACGATATATCGAAGATACGTCACGTATGTTGGATTTAACTCAAAATTTGTCTTTCATTCTAGCGTAGTCGGATCCATGCCACAAACTTCTCATTGGCAAGTAACCACAGAACCAGCTTTCGTGACGAAACAGAAACCGTCGTCCACGTCTTTGTCTTCGATGTCTTTATTGACGTCCTTCTCCTCACCCTCGTCATTTTCGTCGTCGTCAAAACCGATCGTCGCGTCGGAGAACGTACGAAATCCGTCCTCAAGCACGAGTTCTCATTTCTGGTCCAACAGTTGGACGCCACCTAGACCGTCTTTGAAACCGCATTGGACAGACAGTCCTGGTCTTATTCAAGACGGTCCGGAAAACTTCCCGCCGCGACCGAGTTTCAAGCCGACCGAACCGCAAGTACGTTCGCATTAACAAACTCTCGCCAAGTAATTCACTATCTCTCGCGTCGTATCCTATATATTTTTTTTTATTACGAAAAAGCTGTAATTGGATTCTGTTGATGTTGAAAACGTAACGTGTTACCGTTATGTGGTTTTTCCTTGTGATTTCTCAGAACATCGAATATCAGAAACCTTTGGGCTCGGCGCACTACATAACGACACACTTAGAGACTTCAACGAGGCCACGACCCACGAAAAAAACGACAACGTCGAGCACGACGACGTCATCGACTCTAATGACATCCTCGATCAGCGGCAGCCCGACGATCGCGATGGCAACGCGTACCACGACCGCTCGCAGCACGAGTACCACAAGCGTAACCACGACGAGTACCACAAGCGCCACTACGACCAAACAACAAGAATTGGCCACTCAAGCAAGCGAGAAGGGAACGGGTTCGGTGATGACGATCGCGGCCGCCGACGAGAGCAGAGACATGCAGTGCGGCGTGCCGCCCTTGTTTCCGCGGCCGGAAACGAGAATCGTCGGCGGTAAGGACGCACCGTTCGGCCGGTGGCCTTGGCAGGTATCCGTACGTCGCACGTCCTTCTTCGGTTTCTCGAGTACTCATCGTTGTGGCGGAGCGGTGCTCAACGAGAAGTGGATCGCCACGGCAGGCCATTGCGTCGACGAGTGCGTTACCCGTTTTCTTTTCCTTCTTTGAAGCATCTATATAAATAAATTATCACTGCTCCTATTTTAGTTTACTGACAACGCAAATCCGAGTACGAGTCGGCGAGTACGACTTCTCGTCGGTGCAGGAACGACTGCCTTACGTGGAACGCGGAGTCATCGATAAGGTCGTACATCCCAAGTACAACTTCTTCACGTACGAGTACGATTTGGCGCTGGTGAAAATCGAGGGTTCTCTGACCTTCGCGGCGCACATCTCACCCATCTGTCTCCCGGCCACGGACGATCTTCTGATCGGAGAAAACGCAACGGTCACCGGATGGGGAAGACTGAGCGAGGGCGGAACGCTGCCCTCGGTGTTGCAGGAAGTAATTTGTCGTTTTTTTTTTATCGCCGCGCGATATCATCTTTTTCTTCTATCGAGTTTAAATTGAATATACAATCTGACGTTTCTTAACTTTCAAGGTCTCCGTGCCGATAGTGAGCAACGACAGATGCAAGTCGATGTTCCTGAGAGCCGGTAGACACGAGTTCATACCGGACATTTTCCTCTGTGCTGGTTACGAAACCGGCGGCCAGGATTCCTGTCAGGTACTTGCGTGCCAATTAACGCAGACTATTAGTTCATTTTAATTTGATGTTTTTATTTATGACTTTTTTTTTTTTTTTTTTTTTTAATTATTCAGGGTGACTCCGGAGGTCCTCTTCAAGTCCGCGGTAAGGACGGAAGGTACTTCCTCGCCGGAATCATATCCTGGGGCATTGGGTGCGCGGAGGCCAATTTGCCGGGTGTGTGCACGCGAATTTCCAAGTTCGTTCCGTGGATTTTGAAAAATGTCACCTGACCTATTTCCGCGGGCAAGAAACGTGAAAACGATAAGACAATAATAATATCAAGATTCGTGTGCGAACAAACGATGTGCGAAAAGTTGTCTCGCGTGATATCAAAACTCATGGATTATCCTAAAAACTTTCCTGCAAATGTATGTCTTATATTTTGCATTTATTTATTTGCGTTTGCACTGCCACTTATAAAATAAGTCGTCGTGATTGTTGCAACATATTCGCACGCCAGAAGAAGGTAAAAATAATCATCGCCGAATCGTCGAAACATAAAATAATCAGCGATACGTGTGAAATTTCATATGCATTGCAGCACACACATACACACACACACACACACTAAAAACTTGTATTTATATATAAATCCAAGTAAAGAAATAAAAAAAAAACAAAAAAAAAATATTTGATAGGTGTGTTAAGACTATAATTAAGTGTGTGTGACCGAAGGGAGTCGTAATGAAAGTTGAGTTGTAAGATCAAAACCATATCGCTCGATGAAGATTTTAAAGGGCATATTATTATCATTCTTGCCACGTCGTTCCAAATTGCAACATGTGCGCGAAACTAAAAAATTATAATTAACTTATTATAATTCGTGGAAATGTGTTATATTTACGTATAAATTTGTATAAATAAATATATAAATATATATGAATTGTATAAATTTGTTACAACAATACCAAAAACCAAAATTTTATGTATATTTAATAATTATTTTAAATTCAGCTGCTATCTCTCTCTCAGGTATTGTCATTTTGATCCTGTAAGATAGATAAACTCGAATTTTTGCCAACAAAAATAGTTATACGTAATAGTTTATAATGAAAAAAATCAACGAAAATGCGAATTGTATCGCAAGTATCGTAAATTTTATTCTCATTTTTATAGCGCGAGAGATAAACACTCGGAACATTCTTCCAAATGCTCAATCTTGCACATTTCCAAGTTACGCTGTCTCTTTATTATCTATATACTGTTTTTATTTACAAACAAGAATTTGTACAGAGCACTCTATATGTTAATTATGTACTTTGTAATTTAGCTGTAAGCTAAAAGAAGTCTACTTTTTATAAAATATAACTATTTATATATATAAAAGTATCGTCAAATAAACGAATGTTTATTGAAAATTTTTAACATCGTAGATTACATTCCTATAGTATCCTTGAATTAAGCGGATCATCTATTCGGCCGGCAATTAGACTCACCGAGGTCTCGGCATCGATGATAAAATAAAGAAAAGGATGCAAAGCTGTAAAAGGTACAGGCTCGGCCCTTTCAAACAAACCATTACCTAAAATATTTATAACAATCTTACATGGTTGCAAATTCATTTTCATTGCAAAAATAATATTAAGATATTTTCGAAAACCTATACAATATTATGTTACATGCTTTACGAGACTAAATCAAAGTTTTTCGACAAAACTATTTGCAGCAGAATGTGTATAAAATATGAAGCTTGAAGTTTTATATTTTTCTCGTATGTACTATCTTGACTATGCATATTACAAAAAGCGGTTCGTATAGTGCCAGGAAATAAGGTAAATATTTAATTTTAATAGACAATCGTATACAGCAGATAGAGAAAAAAGCAAGAAAAATAAAAGGATAAGTAACAAACGGAGAATAGAATATTATTTTTATGTACATAATTGTATATCAGAATAAAGATAAGTAGGTGGTCTTTTTATACACGTGTAATGTTGCTACTATTTTTTAAAGAATACATACATCAAAATAAAAGAAAAAATAATGTCCTAGAAACATTTGCAACATCATGCGATTTAGTAATGTTTGATAGTAAAAAGAGAGATGGCGCAAGGTCTTTTTATTGACTTCCTTTGTGGACTCTCAAGCAGGATATCAACAATTAAATTCAATGAACTGAACAACAATGCTGAGAATATTTCCAACGATATAAACGGATTGTTTTGTTCAGTCGCAAGAAAATTATTAGAATTGCAAACAACGTTAGAGACCAGTACAAGTTTTCTTTACAAGTTTACAACTTAAACCTGATTGTGTGAAAAAGAACAAGGATCTTTTGAAAGTTTCAAGCGCGAGTATGCAGATAATGAAATAAAAATACACGTAAGGATAAGATCATTAAAGACAGTCAATATGAGTTACAATCATATTGACTCTCTTTAATGATCTTTTATCCTTTCTCAGTTTATTAGAATCTATCTGACCACAAAACACATGTAGATATGTCTTAGCAGATATATTACATTTACGCGTTATAAATTTTCGACAATTTGTTCCAAATCGATAATTCTTTCGATAATGTTATCTAATTATTTCTTGTGAAAAAAAATTAACGAGTTCTTAGAAAAATATCTAACTGAATTAGTCATTTATTTTTTTCCCAACTTGGCGGTTAGAAATCTGTAATGTTGCAATTTTAATGCTCTAGAAAAACTAATTAGTTCTCAACCTAATTATCGTATGTGAGAGTTGAAGTAATTTGCGTAATATTTCAATATTTTCCTTCGACAGTTTCTCAATCTTCAATAAGCGACTACGAATTGTTTCTGTGTAATTTTTAGGAAACGCATGGCGACCTCGGAGGATATGTAATAAAAGCGAGGCGTATAAGCGCGACCGCGTTGTCGTTAACGACAGCGATGTTGAGTAATGAAGATTTAGCGGAACGTGAGAAAGAACAACGGCGGATCCACGCGGAAGCGTATAAGAACGAGAGAGAGAGAGAAAAAAATAATGAAAAGAAAGAAACAAAACCAAGTAGTAATGGCCAGCCGTCGTCAGACGCGTGTTCACGACGCATAGAAAGAGCTACATTGTGTCGTTGTCGGCAGTCGTTTACAAAATTATGCGCGCGTTTCTGGAGAGCACTCAAGCCGCGCGCGAGACATCGCAATTTCACTCGTTAATACCGGATATTGCGTCAACATAATTATCTTTCTTCGAACATTATCTTTGGCTTGAGAATCCGAGGCATTCGCTTTACACTTCGCATCTCTATAAATGTGCGTTTCTTTTCCAACCGATAACAAAATGAGAAAACGTGTTAAATAAACATTAATGTTTTCTCAATTATTGAATAAAGACTCGGAATAAAGACTCGTTTATTAAAGAAACTGCTACGAAGCGACGCGCGTGAAATTCCGAAAAAAAACTCAATAAATTTAATTAAAAAATAAAAATTCCGGATAGTTTGCATTGAGAATATTCTATTGTTACATTTGCGAGCGAGAGGAAGCGATTTACGACCGGCGCGCGAGAAAGAAAGAGAGAAAAGCAAAGAACGAAGCGTAGAATATCTAATCAAGAGGAGAGAGAGAGAGAGAGAAATAAAGGAACATTACAAATGGGAAAGATTACGTACGCGCAATGCGTAAACTTACATATATAGATTGGACTTTTTTTTTTTAAGATTCGGGACAAAAAACACACGCGCACATCAAGGAATGAAGGATACATCTCTCTCTACGTGCGCGCGGAGAGATGTTTACCGTTACGGGGTAATTGAAAGGAAAGTGCAATAGTGCGTGAAAAGCATAAACAGAGTAAAAGAACCTGGAGGCAGATATCGATAATAGTCCCGTCGAGGTGGAACGACATTAGACGACTCACGAGAATGGGTCCGGTCGGGTTTCATATAATTCCTTATATTGACCCCTATACTCTGCTGCACGTCTCTGGCGTATACACCGAGATCGGATGTCATGGGCGATAAATCGGCTACTCTTGGCTCGAATACGTCCAAGATTCCCAACTACAACAGAAAGCAACACGAGGCAAGCAACGTCACTATCGAGTGTTATGTAAAAATATATGCTACGTATATATGTTTATTTAAATTAATTCCAATTCTGAACTTTCGTATCTTTTTTTTGTCCAACACCTTTTAAAACTCTCTAAGACAAAAGTCATGAGAAATAAATTATATGAAAGTGTTTTATTTTTCATTAAATAACAGCACGTATTAATAAACAAACTGATAAAAGTATGTCACTGTATGTTTAATTAGTTAATTGTCTTGCATGACATTAAAAGGGCATCGACGTCCGAGAGAATGACTTACTGTTCGACTTACCCTTTGAAGAAATGACGTCAGTGTGACGAAACCACGAAGCATGAACGAAGGTATAGTGGCCCTGACCCAAGTAGGTTGTAATCGCTTCCTCAACGATCTCAATGACTTCCCGCTGAGATCTCTCGCCAGGCGGTGCGTATCCGTTTTATCCGTCGGCATCAAAAGTATAATATTGTACCGAGGATCCTTCAAATACAAATTAAAAGAAACAACACCGACCAGAGTGTTATTTTGCTTAATTAAAATAACACACATATACATGTTTGCGCATATTGTATGTAACAACATTGATTTATAAACAAAAATAAATTTCTCTCTTTGCTAAAAGAAACATCTAATAAATTCACGTTTCTTTTTTTATGAAAAGTTTCATTAAACTTTTTAAAAATTCAGTTTGTAAATTTTTTTCTCCGTCTCTCTCAAACTTACGTCTAGAGGAAACTCGAGGGCGACAGCGTGTAACGATGGAAAGTATGCGAAAGGCAGTACAGCGATGTATTTCGAAGCGGATACTAAAGAAACGTCGCAGCCATTTACCAAAAACGATATTTCGGTCGCCAAGTCTCCGACGGGCTCGCCGTAAGATTTCCAAATTTCCAAATCTTGCATCCAAGTACCCTCGTCTATAAAACAACAATCTGAAGCCTACCGATCATACAGAAATATTCTTAAAGTGTAACATAAAAAAAAAAAAATAATGTCTCTGCCAAAAGTTAAATTTTCTTTGTTAAAAAAATACGCGCATATATTCTCTGAAAATATTTTTCGATAATTAATTACTCTGGATACCTGAGTAAGTGGAGAAATATTCACGTGAACTTCTCGTTCTGCGTTTAAGACGATTTTGCACGGACTCGTCCATGAGAATATTGTCATTTTTCAAGTCCGATTCGACGCTTTCGATTTTAATTTCTTTCTTTTTCCGATTCGTCGAAATGGTATTTTCGTCCATCGGAGATGTAACGTTACTCATTGATGTGCCGTTCGTTGTGGCGATCGTTTGATTATTCGTTGACAATGAATTTATCGTGGAACTTGCATTTATACCATTCGGATTTTCGGTAAGATTGCTTGTGTTCGTTACCGCTTCAACAGGTGGTATCGTCGTCACACTTTCAGAACTGGCTGTCGTAGCGGTCATTAGCGTGGTTGTAAGATTCGCATTGGTTACTTGAGGAGTGATTTCAGTCGAAACGTTTACGGATATCGACGGCTCGGTAATTGGCTGCGAATTAATATTGTTGTTCGTTTCGAGACTCGAAGCAGTCGTTACGTTTGCGCCGTTCGAAGTTATTGGCGCAACAGGAGTTGGCGAGCTCGAGATAGCGGATGTACTTGTCGGTACTTGAGTGTCAACCGTCATATTCGATAAATTCGAACCCAATGCATTTGCACTTCCAGTATTTTCTGTATTAGCATTAAGAACGGTATCCGTGACGGTTGTTCCATTGACGATCGTCGAAGGAGTTTGCAGACTTTGATCGTTCGTAGCAAGAACCGTACTCATTTGGTCGCTATCTGTCGCCGGTAGATCGGTATTTATTACCGGTGTACTTGCCGAATCCGTGACGTTTTCCGCACCAGTGGACGGTTGCTGGACACTTTCGACAGATGTAGTTAAAACCGACGGTTGCGTCGAAGATGCATCTCCGGCGATCGCTCTTGGACTCGTGACTGGAACCAACGTCGTTTGCATATCGACACTTGTGGATATTGTAACAGTTTGCCGAGTGTTGCCTAACGTGGTCGATGGAGTGGCACCGGTGGCAAGTGTCGTAACGATGTCTCTTGACACGATTGTCGTGTCCGGCAGATTGCCAATATTTGTCGTCTCCATCGTCGGTGAAGTTGAGCCGATCGTAGACGTCGGAAGTTCGGTCGTACTTGACGAGTCTCCCATGCTAACGGTAACATTCGCTTCCTGTTCGATACTCGATAAATCGAAGCCGTAAAACCTCAGGGTATCTTCGTACTCGGGACGAAGTCCGATGTTATCTCTGCTCAGAGTCAATCCGCCCAAAAAGCCGTCGGCGTTCAAGTAACTCTTCGAACCAATGTAACAATTTTTAATTTAAAATATTCTCTAATTGTGATATTTAGCAACTACCAATGCGAAGGAACATTCGATTCTCAAATTTGAATTGACTAAATCGTCAGACATGAAAATGTACAACGAGCGATAAAAATTGATAAAAGACGTTTGAAAACGTAAAATAAATTTCCGATCTTACTCTCAATCGTCGGTGAATATCTCTGAATCCGATTCTGATAATATCCCGACTCGGCAGTCCCATGGCTTCGACGATTTGTTGATTTCCTCTGCCGGCCGACCCCTCGTACAGCGCTACGAGAACGAAAGCAACCCCCGTGGGTGAGAACGCCACGTTCCCGTGCGGCGAATATTGCTGGAGGATCTTCACCCCGAGATCGTTCACGACGTCGGTGATCACATCGACTGGACGTTGCGTGTCCGCGCGATACCACGGACCGTACCTATAAGCGAATGCGGACGATACTACTGCAACATAGCATCACAATGAAATTCAAGTTGTATTGAACAACTCCAAAGAAAACATTAGCTTCGTTTTTTTTTCAATAAGAGTCCGGTTTCGAATATATGAAATATAAAACTAACTTTGTTGTTTTTTATATTCTACACAAAAATAAAACTCGTACACATCCTCTTTGCAACGTGACAAAGTAGATGCGTAAAATGTGTTTTACTTTATCTATATCTGAGGAAAAAATAAAATCTGAATAATATTTTAAGCTCGATTACACGGTGACAGCTTTACGTACGCTGCAATATCACGATCCAATGCAATGACTTCCTCATCGTTTCCGGTCGTTGCTTCAATCGTTGTTGAGTCAAGAGTCGGGGAGTCGACGACGCGACTTCTAGCCAGTTCTATTAAGGATTAGCCTTAGTCGTTCGCGTTCTACGTCGGAACTGGCTCACGTCGGTACGCGCGAATCAGACACGCTAGGCTAGGCCGCGCCAGCCGGGGCCTCTGAGGTTCGATCAAGACCCGCTCAAGGCCCGGCCGAGGCGCTTCAGACCCGCGCGGAGAGGCCCGTTCGAAGCCCGCGCTGATTACTACCGCGACTTCTCTTAAGTGGTTAAGGTCGTAATCCCCGTTAAATTGCGCACATAACTTCCTTCCCAGCGATTCCAATTCCTTTTCTTGTTTTTTTTTTTTTCGCTGATCTTTTAAAAAACTGATCTTTCTGTATGTGCGTATATGAAATACACGCGCCTACATCTACACGAAGAGATCTTGCGAGTTTGCTCGTGGTGTTCCTTCGTGCATTCGCTTCGTGTTTATCTCTGATTTTGTGATATCCGCACACATCGATTTATACAATTTCGCGTACCACCACAGATGAAAATATATATGCATACATGACCGGTAAGTAGATATATCGATGAGTGTAATAAATATAAGTATCATCGCATATTTTAATGTGAAAAAATTAAAATCATCTCTCACGTGAGTAAATAATATTTTTAACAATTACGTAAAATTGAAAAAACTGCTACACATTCTGTACGAAGAAGAAACAAAGTTAGCCAGATAATAATTAAGCTTCTATAATTTTGTTCCCTTCAGAGAGATGAGATCAGTTTGCCGAACACACACACACATTTGACGAACCAAACACAACTGTGTGTCGGAATCGAGATCCGAAAAATGTTTCCTAAACCGTGCCGATCACACGTTCATTCTCTCGTAACAGACATTACAAATCCTGGAAAATATGCGGATATCGCGCCTTCGATAACGGTAGTAGCGGTCGGCGGGCGGCGCGGCACGACGGCGGTAAAATATATAGTGAAGACGAAGTGAAGATCTGCTTTCGACTGATCTAAAGTGGGAGGAAATCTCTGGAACGTAGTTATGTAACACCGCGGTGACTTTTACCGCGCGTTACATGCCACGAACGCGGTTGCTAAATTTGCAGAATCCGCCACGCTAACAATGAAACTGCCGGCAGAACTTGCGTACGACTTAATCAGAGATTTTATTTTTACAAACAAATTTAGCCGTGTAATAAATTATCCATTACAAAGAAAGGCGTGCCAAAGATCACATATAAGTGTACATCATTGTAATTAAAAGTTGTCATTAGACGTAGTTGAAAATTATATTTATGCGAAAATGATTCCCGTAATTAACTTCACAAGCGTTAATAAAATCTAACTGCATGAAGAGATTTATTATTGACGGCGAACCTATTTAGTGAGAAATAAAAGCGTCAATCCTCGATATCTCGAGATGAGAAACTCAAGAGAGAAAAGGTTGAATCAGCTTGCGTTGCTTCGACACTTTGCGTTTGTGCCAGTAAAATTCGCAGCACAAAAGAAATATTGATCCGGTCACGCCTGCGAAAGGAAATAAGCAACAAGAATAGATAAAATGTTTCTAGCAATAATTGTTTTTTGGAGAAGAAGAAACGGTGCTTGTGAAAACACGTTACCCATAAAGAGCACGAAGAATATGCCTTGCATATCCGTTACGTTTACTTTGCGCTCGTTCACGCCTTGATTGACGGAGCTGTCCGAGCATTTGTCTTTTATCGGGATTTGCTCCGATATCCATTTGTTCATTAATCCGGACTCGTGCATGCGATACAATCTGTAAAAAAACGATGTTGATTTCCGCGAGAAGAAATTTGCGAGGAAATTATTATTGCTGCGAACGTGGCGAGTTCAATTGCGACACGAATTTACGACAGATCGTTCGCGAAAAATGTCAAACAATTCAAATGGATAATTGAAAATAACAAGAATCTGGTTAACTCACTCGGTATTGATAATTTTTGTGTACAGACTATCTTGCGAAATGATCATCGCTATGGGCTCGTCCATAAATTCATCGGTGCTCAAAGAAAAGGAACATTTATCAGTTATTAAAAGATCATTTCTCATTGCAAACCTAAACCGAGCAATTGTATGTAATGTATATCACTTTGTATTTTTTTTTCGAAATACTGTGTATGCGTTGTTTAAGATTACCTCAACGTGCTTCTCCAGTCGATCAACGCATGTTTTCCTGTCTTCACCTTCTCGATCATTTTTGCTTCTTGGGTCGCATTATGAATTATGGATCGCTCCAACAGTACCTGATACTTTTCCTCTTCGGAGTTTTTCAGATACTCTTCTAGAAAACTGCCATTGGGAAAGCCCCATGTTAATTTGTCTTTATGAGCGAGAAGATCGTCAATGGTCAGAATGGCATCGTCCATGTTTGGAAAAGTAAGAAAGGCGACCAAACTTCCGGAATAAGTCGCCACTACAACCATCACGACCAACCACCATACGCCCACCAATACACGAGCGCTGTCGCAATGGGGTAAGTACATTCCCCCTGCAAATTATTTCCGCTTTTTTCTTATATTTTCTCAAAAGTTAAAGTTCCTTAATTTTATATGCAAAAAATCATCTAAATCGTTTAGAGATAATTTCAATAGTTCGCGAACGTGGAAAAGTTATCATTAAAGTTTTCTACGAGAGACTATCAGATAAAAAAAAATTTTTCCAAATCTTGCGAGAATAAAAGAACAACAGCGTGTTGTTTAAAACTGTGAGAGAATAGTTTTACCTTGTTGAAGTAAAGCTCCGTAAACGTACCATATACATTGCCACTGTGAGTTCAATCCCGACATTTTTACGCTGTTTGGACTGTGCTTATGAATCAAGTACAATATCGGACTTACTATAACAAGAGATGCCGCCAAACAGGCCCATGTCTGCGAGCAAAATTAAGATACTTTTAATTAAAAGTTACTTTGATTAAAAAATTATGAAAGTGTATGAGAATGTCGCGAATTACCTCTTTGGCAAAAGGTGCGGTGAACAATAACGCCCTGGAAAGTTGGTCCGGTTTTGCAGTCAAGAAACTATAAGTTTGCATAAAGATCGGTAGAGTAAAATTAATCTTTCCTTTTCCGAAACTATTCACGGTGTACGCGCACGCCGCAAAGAGAACTCTCTTTTCGACAACCATGTCTATTATTTGCGATGGTATTTCTCTCGTTGTTGACGTTAACACCTTGGAACGTAATAATTTTATAAAAGATTCAAGTATATTCGTTGTATTAAAAAAATAATGTTTGTTAAAAAAAAAAAAGGTTACAAATATATGGCAGCGTTACCACGTCGGCCTCAGTTTCATTATGGGTGTACTTGACAGTCCGATTGTTCGCCGGAGTGAACACGGTATAGGTGAAGTTCAGTTTTCTCGCTAAATACTTCACAACGTCGAAAACCAGTCCTCCGTACTGTTTCTCACCGGAAACGCCCAGTGTGACAGTTTGCCACGGTGGATTCTAGAACGTACGACCCTTTCTTTTTTTTACACAATCACGCATAAAAAAAAATAAGTAATTCCTTAATTTTCTTTACGCAAATCTTCGGACCGAAATGTTTCGCGAACGAGAAACTATTGTGTAACGTTTGCATACGTGATATGTGGCGATCGGCAAACTGATCCCACGAAACCCGTGCGCAATGTGCGGGAAAATAGCGTCCGTCAAGTTTATGCCGAGAGTGGGAATCCAGGTTCCCGAATCTATCAAGTGCGCGGTATTTTTACCGTGAACGAAGAAATTGCCCCATGTTATGGCCGAGGCGTATCGCCAGAACAAACATCTACCGCAAACGCCGCTCGCAATGAAAGTGTCCTCCACAAGTTTTATCTAGAGGAAGCAGTCAGTCATACAAAAACCTATATATATGTACATAAAAATCGTCTTTTAAATAATTTAAAAAGAACAAAATAATTTAAATAATTTAAAAAGAACAAAATTTCTTGATAAAGAGACACGTCAATTTATAACAAATGTGTCCGACTTTTGTGTAAATTTATGTGCGCGCAAACAAATTGTTTGTGATACAGAAAAACAATATCAAAACAATATACAAACTCTAATATTCTTGAGAAGTTCTTGTTGTCTTTCGCGCTTGTTAAATCGGATGAGTTCGAACTCCTCGTTGAGCATATGATTGTACAATTCTATTTCGGTCATTAATGACGAGTTCAGAGCTTTGGCCAGAGCTGTAACCAATTCCTGAACATGACACAGTAAATTGACCTAAACAGTAAGTAATTTTTCTTCTGAGAACTGCGTATAGCGAGAAAAAAAAATGCAATGTTGCTCGAAAGTATTACAAAATTTTCTCTTGCAAAGCGAATTTTGGAAAACTTTCTTTATACAAAAGATATGTGTTAAAATAATGTGTTGCGCATAATACATAATTGAAACGATGACGAGTTAAATAGATTACGTTGCAATATGTGTCGCTGTCCGTTGCATTGTAAACGAAAGCCACGTTACTACCTTCCGATAACAAATCGGCGAAAATAGTAATATTCGTAGAATTTCGTATCGCGCTGTCTGTGATAACGTACAACCATTGACTGTCAGGTCGAACCATGTTCAGTGTCTTTGCCTATAAAACAACATTTTATTAAATAATGTGCGACTTATGTAACATTTTTAAAGCAAAAATAATAAAAATTTAATAATAATAATACAATTTGTAAGATTTGTATTTTAAATAACACATGGTTTAGATCATGTTATTTTAAATATTGACTAATAACTTTTACGTAATTCTGTAATTGATGTACATTATAATTCCATTCTTTTGTTACATGTATTACAATTTTTATATTAAATTTTTCAAACAAACGCGCATAAAAATAACAAATTTACTTTATCAATGAGCATCTTACAACTTCCATGACATCGGTTGCTGTGTCTATCGTGACGATAATGAGAAAACACTTTCCCAACTGCTCCACATGAAAATTCTCAAGTATGTCTTTTATATATTTCCTTCTGTTACGTTCAGAATCAGCATGTTTAAAGGCAAACAATGATCTGGAGATCATGGTAAATTTCTTATTCGGCAACGTGGTCGATATAGCTTTAGTGACTCTGTTTATTGTGTCTCTGTCTATAATAAATGTAGAAAAAAAGAAACAAGTTTTTAATTGAGAATAATTATAATTGAGAATAACTAAAAGAAAGGAATCGATTAATGTTTGAATTGTGTAATGTTTTTCGTCACCGAATGTATCATCGTGCAGTATGTTGATGTTATTCCAAGTCAAACTCTCGGTCATTCTCATGTCAAAGAAAATCTGAGACAGTTCTTTGCCCGGTAGTATCAAGGGAATAATTACACCTTCCGAATCGGGAAATCGTGGACAATCTCGTTCTTTAAGTAAACGATATGTAAAATATAGATATATTTTAAAAACAATGTAAATATAACAATGTAAATTTTATCGTCTCTCTCTCTCTCTCTCTTCTTTCATATTTTTTATATTATCTATTTAACAGATTTGTATAATAATACAAGGCATGTAGGCCACTACCGGAGACCTGTATGTGAATCAGATATAAAACGTATCACTTTGACGTAATATACACAACATTGATAAGAAAATTAAATTAGCAAGATAACAGTATGTTTGCAAGTAATGTCTTACAATTAGTCACCATCTATAATTGCAACGCATGCATCATCAAAATCTACACATATTTGGCTCAATGCAAACAGAAGAGAGACGTTTACCCATCTTTTCGTTTCCCTATACCTGTTATTGCTAAATGCACGAGGTCTTCTTTGCGCGCTACGTTGTGCAGATTCCATGTTTGATGGCACATTGCTATCGACAAAAGTGCCGTGTAATCTTTAAACATATCAGAAAGAAAAGCGTGATAGAAGAAATTACAAAAAAAAAAAAACATTATTAATTAAAATTTAACTAAATTGATCAATTTAATTAAACAGAAAGTAAGTATACGTACACACACGTTATAGTGCTAATTAAATTATACATATAAAATAAATTACACGTATAAAATAATTTGCAATAAAACCTCTTCACTTAACGCGTTTTATTCTCACCTCGAAAATTGCTCGGAGTTTTGTCATGAAAAACGTGCACGTCAATATCGCCTATGTGCATTTCTTTTTTCGTGGTGTTCGCGATAAAATTATAAATGTTTCTTACAGTGTGTTGATAGTCGTTTTTGTTATCAAAGAATGCTTTCTCGACAATGACCGCTGAAGCAAACAATGAATATTTTCTCTCTCTCTTTCTCGTTAGATCTCATACATTATAACTTAAAAAAAAAAAAAAATCACTGAAAGTCGAGTTAAAAAGAAAGCAGAATTGTTCGTACCCATCGAGGCGTTGGCGGATATCAGCGACGGAAAGTCATTGAAGGCGTCAGCCGAACTTAAAATCCACGCGAGGAAAAATACGGAGATCATGACCATCGACGAATCGTATTGGAGACAGTTGCACCAATAAGTCGACATATAAGTGACGACATTGTTCAATAATATATGAATTCATTAGTTTCGCCGATTCATTATTACTGCGGTAACTGGAACTTTGTTAAACCTGGTCGGAACGCAATCGTGAACTGGGCGTTGCTCGTGTGATGACTTGTGTGATCACGAAAGGTCGATCTTTCAATAATTTATTAAGAAACGATCGAATCTCATCACACACAACTCGAACAGAATGTATCATTAGCTTGCAGAGCTTACGTGAACACAAAAAAAAAAGCAAATCATGATGAAAAAAATTATTACACAACGTCATGATATACGTCTCATACAATCATTTGTAAAATAATTATAATCGACATTTAATTATCTTGTAATATGTTTACTGTCTTGTATAAAATAAATAAAAATTAAACGCAGATGCAAAAGTATATATTATTTACCCGGTGTATGTTATTACCTTTATTATGCATTTTGTAATATTATTACATGATAGAAGGCAAAAGAAAAAGTGTTGAATGTGTTGCGGTCTACCACTTCTCTTTGTTAGCGTGGTTCGATTTTAATGTGTGATAAGAAAGTTGTCTGCGTTCTACCGTAAGTGCGTTCTCATTATACGCATTAGAGGCGCGAAGTATATAATAATAATCATAGAAATCGTAGAAATCACAGAAACAGAAATTATAGAAATCGTAGAATTTTTAAAATAATATTTCTTCTTAAAATAATATTTTAAAGTGATATTTCTTCAACTATTTATTGGCAATACTTATATATTTTAAATTTATTATTTGTTTGATATAAATTTATTTTAATATAATAAAGGTAATAATTTATTACAGCAGATAATAATTTATTTTATTGTATATATAACGTTTTAAATTTATTGCAACTGCCTTTTTAAAAAATAATTTTATTCTGTCACCGGTAGAACATTTTGTTCTCTATATGTATATTGAAAAGAATGTTTCCTCCATTTGCGTTTTCTTATTTATTTATTTATTTATTTATTTAGTTTCAAGTAAACTCTTCTCAAGTGTGACTCAATAAAAATTGTACACACATGATGTTTCTTTACTTGAACGACTGAAAATATTTGATCTATACAATCGACTGTCGATGTCGTGCAGATGACTATCGATAGTCTATCGATAGTCTCGCGATAGACTATCGATGTTGTGTAGATCTAATGGCGCGCTGAGTCCGGAATCGCGTAGACCATGTTCACTGGCAGTACTGAAAATCTATAGGTTCACGTAACGTATCCTATAGATTTTTCAATACTGCTAGTAATAATCGAGATATAAAAAAATCTACAGAAAAATCTATAGAATACGTAACGTGAACCTATAGATTTTCAGCACTGCGAGTAATAAGAGAACGGAGCCTGTATAGTGTACGGATGTGGCATTGCGAACCAAGTTGAACTGCTGTAAACGTGTGTGTGCTCATATATGTAATGTATACGTGCATGCACGGATACATAACGCCGTGCATAGCCGTGCAATATACTACTTTAATATACATATACACGTACATACATCGTATCGGCACAACGGCATATCGTCGAATCTCGGTCGTCGTGTTCGCGGTGGCCGTTTGGTGTTTTAATCGTAGTGTTAACGGCCGCGTCCTCGTCAACTGTCAAGTGCTCTACGTTACTACGAACTGAATCTCTTGTACGTCGTGCCGTACATACTTGTACGGTCAAGCTGTCAGATCGCACGAGACAAGAGAGCGAGAAAAATATAATTTCCGCAGCTCGCGAAAATTCCGAGAATTAACGACGAGCACGTGACGGCTGATAAAGAAATTCCAAGTATTTTAACGGTAAAAAAAAAAAAAATTCATTTCTCTCTCTTTCCGTTTGTTGCGTGAACAAAGGGCTAGTTTTCACGACCACGAGGAGCAAGTTTTCGAGCGATTTCGAAGAGAAACTGATGTCTAATCGCCCGCAATGGAGCCCGAGGAACCTTTAATGCAAGGGATCTTGTTATTACCGCCACAAGGAATGCTAGGCCAGCTCAAGGTTGGTTCGCATATTGAGATAACATATAGGATGCTAACCATGTTAATGTGAGATACGCGGTATCGCGGATGGCGTGTCATACTGGCTGTATGCGTTCTCTTTCTTTTTCCTTTCATTGTTTTTGCCCTTCTTTATATCTCTTTTCTCCTCGTGGTAGATGCGCAACAGGTGCACATGATCCGCAACATGTCTCATCTTTTCCGCTCACTCTCTGTATTGTTTTAAAAACAATTAATCGAGAGATTACACATTTTAACGAAGCATTTTTCTTCTTTTAATTATCTTACGTATTTATTTATATAAATAGAGAGAAAGTTTCAAGCAAATATATAAGACGTAAGCACATGATGTTGCAAATTCAAGTCAAATCAATTTTAAATCATCTATTTGTGATTCTAGAAAACGTGGCACAAGCGATTTTGCCAGCTTTTTAGGACAAGCAACTATGGGATCAAACGCGTAGAAATCTATGACAATCAAGAGGAAGCGATATTACAATCCCATTCCCCACGTATCATCACGCTAGATGCCTGTATAAAAATTGCACCTAGCAATCAGTCACATGTCTTTACCGTATGTATTTTTTTATTTCCTGTTTTTTGTCTTATGTCATTTTGAATCTGATTTTTTTTTTTTTTTTTGACGTATTGTTGTGAAAAACCATGTTTCTATTATTTTATCTACATGTCTCAAACAGGTGGTGATCAAATCAGGAGTAACACACTATTTCGGCTGTTATTCGGAAGTGGAAATGACACACTGGATTACGGCATTCCAACTAGTTGCTTTTAAAGATAGTGTGTCAAATCAACTAGAAGAAAACAATGATCTGTACTGCACTAGCGGAGAAGGTGTATTTTCGGTGAAAGTTGTTGAAACAGACGCGTCTAAGCGATGTGGATTAGAAGCGAGGAACTACACTTTGGTAGTTGCGGCTGCAGATATGAAGTTGATGGACGGCGATATTGTTTTGTTCACCTGGCCGTACAGGTATATCAGAAGATACGGATACAGAGACGGCAAATTCATCTTCGAGGCTGGAAGAAAATGCGAAAGTGGCGAAGGCTCTTTCCGCTTGGAACATAGTAGTCAGCAAGAAATTTTTCGATGCATGTATGCTAAAATGAGATCCATGAAAAAGTTATTGAACGAGGAAAACAGTCCGAGCATAGAATGCAACGATGCTCAGTATCACGCAGCCTTGTCTATGGAACCTGGTTCCAGGGCTGCTTTACCTCCTTCTTCGAATAATTCCAGCAACTTAATCGACATAGATTTTTCTACATCACAAAATTCTCAAAAGCCGTTAACTTCGTTGACAAGCATAGATTCAATTTCGTCGAGCAGATCGACAAATAAATCTAAGCCTGCCAAACCTCCGCGAAAATGTGTGTTTCCTAATTTGTTAGAGAAAAAGAATCACGATTCAGATTTTCTCGATTTACCCACATGCGGAGAATATAGAACTTTGAGCCAAGCCAATTCGCCAGAATTATCTCACAAGACTATCGGAAGCGTTTCGCACGAGGAGGAAGGAAAAAATCCATATGACTTGGTGGAAATTAGGAATGACGCTTGGAAGACTCACGGCATTGATAACGTGCATCATACTGAACGAATAAATTCGAGTTTACCCGGGGAAAGGAATAAAGAAGACGATGACGATGATATGCAATACGAAATCATGATGCCGATACGAAATCACGATGGGCCGTTTCAAAATTCTGTCAAAAACAAAAGCGATACCGCGATCATTACATCGTCGATGGTGAAAAATGTCACCAAGACGGATGAATCGGATTACGATAAGTTGGAACACTTCGGATCCGCGCCTAAACTTGGATATAAGTATACGAATTCTTCGCAGAGCATACATTCCAACACTTCTCACGGACAAAGTTCTAATCTCATTAATTCAGCATGGTCTAACTACGATATTGTTGAAGACATGTCGGCTGTTAGATTAGCCGACGATAGCCATCTTGGTTACGGAATTATTCGAAAGAAGTTAGATATTCCCGAGACAGTTTCCACTGATAATACCGTGAGTAATCCTCAACATAAAGTTTTTAACAATAGCGAATACGCAATAGTATCAAAACCAAAACGGGTTTAAGCTGTTAAACTATATATCAATTCAGAGAGCATTATGACTAATTTTTTTAATTTAAATTTGAAAAAACAATGAGTCTTTTTATAATCATACGAATGTGCTAGTCTGTATCTCTCTTAGTTATAAGATACAAATATTCCTCATTTTACTCTTTTTTATCATTTAATATGACAAAATTTGTTTTGTAAATGTAATGCAATATTTACTTTAATTACACAATATTTGTATATTGTATATTCTGTATTTATCATTTTATAAAAAGACACTTTATTATTACCATACAATGCTATTATTCTAGTTGTAAGTGTTAAAAAATAGATATTTTATGATATTATAGTACATATTTACTTTCCAAGTAAATAAGAGATATTTAGTCTAACTTCTGATATAAACTTTTCTATCCAAAAAGTAACTTTTTTACATGTGAATATTTTTGAATATAAAAAAATATTTTTACCAAAAGATGATTAATAAATCATCGCAAGTATCTCATAATTATGTTTAATACTATTTAATATATTTTGCTACACTATATTTTTTATCATATTGTCAATAATGAAGTTACTTGTATATTATTTACTGTAAATATAACTCTTATTATCTTATTGACATAATTAAAAACAACGAAAAAGTGCATAAAAATGTTAATCCTTTCAGAAAAATATTGTATATTTGAGTACATATGCGAAGAAAATAATATACACTACACAATCATCTAAAGATCTATAGATAGATAAGTAGTAGTTTATATAAAAAAATATATTTTATTATAAAATATATTTTATTATATAAAATAAAATATTTTATATATACATATACACAAGTGTATAGATAAGATTGAATAATAATATTACCCTTTTATATATTTTTTATTTGCACACAGAATGGTTTTCCATACTTGTATATAAAAAAAGTATTAAAATAATTTTAAGGATTTGTTGAAAAGCCATTTATAATTAGTATGTTCTTTGTGCCAAATGTATGATTTGCCATTGGTAGAAATATTATTACATATTCAACAAAGAGATCATTGTGCCAATCAACAGACATTCTGAAACAAAAACATAGATACCAAATTTTATGTATGGAAACAGATGTATAACTTTATGGTAAAACTATATGTATTTTTTAGCCCGAATATTTGGATAGATATGTAGACTCCATGTTTAATATGCTATTAGAATTGAAGAAAAATACGAAATACAACGAGAAATTTACATGTAATTTTCTATGTAATTTGATTTGTAAATATGAATAACGTTGATATTTGTAGATAAATTTTATTACGACGTTTTACCATATTTTCATATGCAGTATATATTTTAATAACAATATATATTCTTATACATAACAATAATACATTAATACATCAGACTCCTTAGCACATTTTGTATTTGAAAATTTGCGTGTACTTGTCTCTCTGGCTGTATTAGTCAATATAACCAGATTGTTACATATTGCAGATGCACAAATTATGCAATAAATTCATTTTAAAAATATATATTCTTGCCTGTGTAATTCTTCCTGTAATCTAGACAACATTACATAGCTCTTAATGTCAACTTTCTTTGGAATTCAATTGTTTTATTTCTTCCAAACATTCTGCATTATTTGAATCTTTTAATTCATTCTGCTGATGCAACTTCAACTCTTCGTTAAGAACAGCTTCATAATAACCATCTACGTCATTGATTTTCCGTACAGTCTCTCCTTTTAAAGCCATAAGTTTTTCAATATTTATTTTTTCATTTGTCTCTGAAAACCATCCTAGATTATCAGCAATAAGATGATTGTTCTTGCAACCTTCACATCTTACTATTATTACTCCTTTATTATATGCCAACTTTGATATTAGTTTACTGTTTCTTGTTTTGCATTTTTTGCATGTATATATTAACTTTAGTTTGTCTTCTAATTTATTTGATTCCTTGCAATCATCCCTTTTACATGCAAGCCGATTTTGATGACATGTTCTGGCGATCGTGCTGGACACTTGATTCGTTTTACATACACTTGGTAAAAGAGTATGATGCACGGATCGGTTGCACGCTAATCGTACACTAAACCGAAAGGTTCGCCAAATGGAAAACATTACATTTGTTTTTCTTTTTAGCACTCTGTAATTATATCTTATTTATTTTTAAAGAAATACGAGACTGATGATCACGTCACACGTGCTCTGGATTTTATAGATTTCCCGTACTGACAGTCACGATCTACGCAACATAGTATGTACACTCACTTCAAAGAGAAAAGGTATCTGTAGCTCCCCCACTTCACAGCTATTGATTGAGAATCTCGTCTCTTATTGAACTCAGTTTAGAGACACCGTATTCTGTGATACAAGACCGAGCCGGAGAGCAAACGAGAATAATCGAGAATATCGAAGTTGTGAGACGTATCTCTGGTGGATACACGCACACAAGCGAGAATCACGTCCGATGCTCACCGGCTCGATCTTATATCTGTTTCTCGCGATGCTTTCAACGCCATACACCCACAAGAATGGGAACTACGAAGCGATGTCTCAGACGATATAGAAATGTAGGGTTTGAATCCGTGCTACATCGACTTCACTATCGATTAGTCTCGAATCAGTACAAATCTGCTTGTACATACGATTACAAACTGTGTAAAAAATAGTTAAAACACTTGCTTGAATTTTGAATTTATACTGCAGAAAATATTAAAATTATATGCTTGATGTTTTACAATTAGCAAAACTAAAAATCTACGTGCAGTTCGTGCTGATTTCACGACTATTGAAGCCATTGAAAAAATGTACATACCG
>QVOA01003385.1:0-45125 GCA_014825685.1 Pseudomyrmex cubaensis | reverse complement strand
AGAAAGATTTTTATACTAATACTTTTTCTTTAGAGATACGAGTTGCGCATGTACTTGGCGCCTTTTTTTACCTTTTTTTTGAAAAGGTACATTTTACTGTAACGAGCATCTTTCTGGTACGCGCAACGCGTGATTTACGTGCGGTAAGCCCCGCGAGCGAAATGGAGATCCTCGACCGGAAGACAGATCAGAAAAGTTTCGCGAGGCAATCACGAGACGTGGATATTGGGACTGCCGATAAAAATGACAAAGTCTCGAAACTTTTTGTTCCCTCCCACCATGCCGTTTCCCCTCGCTCTGTGAAAACCTACTTTTGTCGTTTCCAGTCACGAAGCTGTGCGATTCTTTTGAATTTCTTTAAAACTCCAATCGCGCAGTCGTAAATTATGTATCGGAACGCAAAGGGAAGAAAATTTCTTCTAAATTGTATTTACTAGACTGCAAGTTGGGATATCGTTAAAAATTAAAGGGCAAAAGTCCGGTAACTTAGATGCACAAGAAGTATTTATTGTACGTTATTTATTTATCAAGTGCATGTTGCGTGTAATAGATAAAAGAAAAAATCGATTTAGACGGTATGATTGTACGGAGTGCGAATTCATAAAAATGAATTTTTCGAAAAAAAAACAAGTTTAGCGACCAATAATAGACACACAATGCATCGGTGCATCACTCTATTTGTCTCGTTGTTACGCGCATCATAGCCAGTGTGAATTACCAGTTGCGCGCGCAAAGAAAAAAAAAACTGTTCAGACCTATAAAATCGATCAGAGATTTGACGAATATCTGTCAAATATGGTGACAAATTTTCAAACAATGGTTTTATCAATATTTCGCGTTATGAGGGTTACGGTATATCGGGAGATATATTCCGTTGCTCGTTTTCGCCAATGCTTTATCTAGATATATATTTGCAGACAAATCTATCACGAGATTCGAAATAGGAAATTCAAATATGAATTTGCACGCACATTATTTTATTGACTCTTTTTTGTATAGATTACTGACGTAAATTAATTTTTGCAATTAATAGAAAATTTTATAAAAATCTAGTTACAGAGCCTTCAGTTTCACGGATTAAAACGTGCTTGAGGATCAGAGATTGCAAAAATAATACAGTGCGCACGCAACTTTGTGGTATGATCAGCAGATCAGAAGCAAAAAGCGTTTTGCTTAAAAGGAAAATGCTTCCGCTTTTGTAAAGATCCGCTTAGACTCTCACTGTCATGTTCAATTAGCTAATTATAAGCCTCGCGATCTTTTTTTTACGGCTCAATTACACAAAACGAGAGAGATGTTTCAACATCTTCTCCGCAACAAAGTTCCCACGTTACATTAGAAATATCAGCTAATCGTTAAATTCCCTCGAGCGTTATAATCACTTCAAAAAATCACTTTCAAAAATATTTTATTCTAAAAAATTGTCCTTACAGATATGATCTTTTTTTACATTTTATTAAGCACTTTGTAAATTATTATTACAAAACCTGTTTTCTACATCTTTTGCGTAATATTAATACAAGTTATATCTTACTGAGAAAACAAAAATAGAGAAAAGATACTAATTTTCGTTAAACTTTTGCCGTAGCGTTTTTCCGCGCTTACTTTTCTTAAGATACGAGTTTTTTAATCTTTCTTTTCATGAATCTCTCTTTTTCTGTAGAGATTGAGTTGTCGCGAGCATAAAATGGCGGCGCATGTGCGCGCTTTGACCTAATTGAAATTACGACTTATTCAGATGCAATGGCACAACTAAACTGTGACGACATCAGTGTTGGTCTGATAGTAGGATTTTTAGTGACGATGTCGCTTGTTTGCGTGTCGTGACACCAACACACACAACACTCCCAAGGAAAAAGGCACGATCGAATTTGAAACAAGCGCACTCGACGGAACATGTATATACGTGGCCGGGACTGAAATAACGTCGACCGCCGCCATTTGCATTTCAATCGGCCGTCTATCGTCCTCCCGTGCAATAGCCTTGCAGAATGCTCGCTATTTCGACACATTCGCCATGCGCTCGCCGAACGGTTGCTGCGCAAGAAATTAATCTTTTTACACGTAACTTTCCATATAGATGTAAAAACGCTGTATATTGATCCATTTTTATATAACATAAATATAAGAGAGAAGAGTGGATGTATTACTTCTTTTATCTTTAAATAAAAAGCAGATGTAATTACGTTATTTGCAGAGACATGATCATTTTTTAATTTTTTTTTATAAATTTGTGGCACTTTTATTTGCTCTCGTAAACACTCACAAGTCGACTGACATCAACGACAAAAAAAAAAAAAAAAAAAAAAACAAATTCATGTGAAAAGCAGCGATAGATGCGTGGGAAGAGGAAGGATGAAGAAGACGTGGTGAGAAATTTAATATTCGCGATATTATGCATCGTGGTTTTCGATTGGCGGAGTCTCGCGCGCGTGAAGAGTGAGAGAGAGGATGAGATTCGTGGACGTTTATCGATCCGCGAATTCGTTCTTACTTCTCCCCAACGTTCTGCAGAACAACCGAGCTTTTGTGGCAAGTTCGAAAGCTCTGACGGCTGCGCGGATTGGTTATTAAAGATGAAAGGCGATGCACCTGCTGCTGCTCGTTGCACAGCTTAAGCTGTCTGTTGCAGTCGCGTAATAGTTGTAGCTGGTGAAATAAATAATGGTCAAAATATAAATATATCATTCGCACAAACATTTTGATTAAAGTATACATTCAAATAATAAAAAGATATATAAGTTGATTTATTTAAATAACACGCGTAAAAAACATGTAAGAGAACGTTACTATACGGACTTACAAAAAGCCACAAAAATTATATTTTGATCCCACGTGCACACCTTGACGATTTTAAATGTAATAATCTGACGAATTAAATGAACGAGAGAGTGGATGCTGAGGTAAAAAATGTTACCTCAGACTGCTTTCGGTAATACGCGAAAAAGAGTGAGACTTGGAAGAATCAGCTAATCACAAGCTGATATTTTTTTGAACGTAGTTTGAGAGAGTATTGGCCTGTTACTGGTTATTTAGCTTGAGTTTTTTTTCGTGCTTTCCTGGCTTATGTCTCCAATTGATTTCTCATCGTTCTGCCGTACACACCTAAGGTGTCAAGGCCGATCACGCGTGACAGCCTCCCTTGCTAAGATTTTCTCGGAGATTTCTTCGACAACGCTAGAAGCGGGTCAGTCGGGCACATTCGACTGGATCGCGACGGTCGAACGACGACGTCCGAAGCATTGCGATTCAATATCGTTATCTCCGTAGCTTTCACAGAGCGAAGGAACACATATCCGTGTCGTACGTGGTTCACGCGGGCTCAACCTCCCTCCCGACATAGATATAGAATACACGATCTCGCAAACTTCTCGGGCTTCGTCGCTCCCTTGCTTTCTCTCTCTGCGAGAAATCCCCTTTCTCACCCACGACAGTGCAACACATATCGATTGATTTATTGTGATATTCGAACAAAATTTTAGATATTTCAAATATTCGAATCGGATAGAGATTGCAAACTAAACTTTAGATTTAATTTTAATAAAAATGTAATTACACGACACCAAAATATTACGAGTAGCATTTTGTCGTGCTTTCTTCTCTTTAGATTAAAGTAATTCCTTGATGTATCGCAAACAGTCGCGTTTTTTTAAAATAGTAATCACTCATATATTTATCGTAACTCGATATATTTTAGTTGTGTTTTTATTTTTGTGATCTTCTGAAGTTCAACCAATATTATTGTACATTATACTCGCGCGCTCCTCTGATCGTCATCGTCGCAAAAGCTCTGATTTTATCAGGTTCTGTAAATGCTCGGTTCAAACGTCGCTGGCGTCGCAAGGCCAGCTTAAAGATCTGTTTGCATATAAGAACGCAGCTCTCTTTCGCGAAAGAGAAACGCGAAACTCTTCTCCACATCTCACGTCTCGCTATAAAGTTCTCCCGGTGCGTGAGATGAATTCCGCGGTACGTGTTTAGCGGTCGCGTCAAAGCCAGTGCATTCCGACAGTACAGGCAAACTCAAAACACAACGCGTGACATCACGAGATTTCCGGTTTCTTGAATCACTAGTATTCCGGGTATTTTTCAGTCCTTTGCGCTATTACACTCTCTTACGAGAGATCCAATTGTTCTTTGTATATACGTTTGCGAGGGATTTTGTTTACGTTTTTAATTCAATTTCTATATTATATATCAAGAAAGTCATGCAAGAAAAAATGAAAAAGAAAACAACATTTAATAATATATAATTAATATAATTGCTCTTTTTTTCCAAAGATGCGCATATACTTTGTATTTCACGACGCTTATATAATTATTCATATATGTGTATGTGTACATATGCATTATAATTCCGAAATCTACTCTTGGTGAGTTTCAAACTTTACGTATATACAGTTTTTTTCACGTGTTTCTTTGAACAGAAACTGGATTAAGATATTTTTTATAATCGATTAAATATATATGTGTGTGTGTATTCTAATTTAGTCTTCTTCTCCTGACTTCGATTTCTGTCGAATCGAGAAACGAGAATTATGGAGTATCTACAAAGCGCGAAGTCTTCTACGATAACATCCAAATACCATATGACACTATGTTTCTATATATATATATATATTTGTGAACTAGTATGAATCTTATGATACAGATATATTATCATTGCGCGGTATTCTCTCTAATTGGCACTAAGAATTCAGAGTAAACAAGCAAATACTGTTGGTAATAAGTATCATAGTTTCATGTTCTCTATTATGTTCTATCATCTGTATATAATAGAACATATGTACATATATGATATATAAAATACGCATAGACATGCGCGTAATCTGCTTGAGAAACGGTTGAATATTCATTATTTGCAAAAATGTATATATTTTTATACATATAAGTTTGTTAATACCTGGTAAAAGTAACGCAATGTATTTTTTTCAAGTGATTCTTAAAGAAAAATAATTTTTTCACAAAACGCAAAGATCAATTATTTGAATAACGAATAACTCGGTATCGTATTATCGTATTGTGTTTTACTCGATTGTTGACCTGTGTTTTTGCTGCTTTTTTACTTCAATTTATTGTTGTTCGCATTTTTTTTGACTCACAGTTTTCTTATCTCAAGCAGTAGACTTCTGTGCGAGGACCTTATCTACATGGAAGACGAAACGTAAGCTTAAGGTAAGTCAGTATGCCGTGTCTGAAATGAGCGATAAGCACGGCCGCGGTGACTTCCGCGTTAAGCTCGTTTAACGGGAGGTGTAATTAATTAGAGGACGAAGTTCATTGTCCTTTAGAGCTGAGACTTCACCGCGAGTGATGCCGGCGGCGCTTTCTTAATACTAATCACCTACCCTAACTTTTGCCGGCGCTACTCCCGAGACGGTCTTATGGCAATTAATTGGCAGACGATAGACGACACAGAAGTGATCGAGATCGTTGCGAAAAGAGTACAACGTTATCGTTAAATTTCGTGAGATATTCACGCGACCGAAAAAGAAAATTTACTTAACTATTTTTCATGTATTCACTGCCTTCGATTTATCGTCTTCTGACGCTTAGTTTTCTTAGTTTTATGAAAGACTCTTCAGATTAAATTTATACGTTAGTTTTAAATATAAACTTTTCAAAACAAAATAAAAAAACAAGATATAGTTTTTTTCCTTATAAAGGAAGAATCGAATAAACTAGCGCAGTATTGTTAAACGTTAATGTTACAAGGTTTCAATTCCAAAAATTGATACGGCACATGTAACGTAGTATTATTGTGTTCTACGAGTAGATGACCTCGTCTGGGAGATGCACCTACGACCAAAACTGTCTCTCCTTTTAACAAGATCATCTCGCCTTCGCCCTCTTCTGAAAAAAGATAAATATTAAATAACATTCAGAAGAGAGAGAGGCAATTTCGTAATGTGTAATAACGTAGAGATCGTATATAATATATACTTAAAATATTAGATATAACTATATTCGAAAATTTGCAATTTTCTTTTTGACATTTTAAGAGAAATAAATATTTTGAATAATTACGAAATGTTTTTTCTTATCTATGTGTATAAAAAGATAAGTTAGAATATTGCTATTATAATTTTGACTTGTATCTTCTACAAATATATGATTTTAGTACTTGAATAAAAAAGTAATATATACTTATTAAAATGTTATTTTAAAAAATTTGTTTCTCCCTTATATGCATGCTTTTTTCTCTCTCTCTCTCTCTCTCTCTCTCTCTCTCTCTTTCTCGTCTTTGCTTCATATTAATGCTATTAGTATGTTTTTGCAAGAACAATTATTTTAAATAACATTTCCTACCTGGGAAAGGCATTTTCATAATCCTGGTTTGCGGGTAACCAAGCTTTGTGTTTCCGGTCACGGTGTAGGATCTGCTAGGTGGGACAGGCGGTGGTCGCTCCTATGTGACAAAAGAAAGATTATATTAGAGCAGAAAATTTGTTCCGTGTGAAAAAGTTAGTTTTTATTTAAAATACTAAAACATACTAAATTAAATAATGTACATGTCATCAATAATTTTTTTAAAGCGGCTTATATTCAAACAGAAGCGTGAAAGATTCAAAGAAAAAAAACTGAAATTCCGTTTATTCTGTTTGTTATTTAAAACACCTCAAAATCATCTCTTTTCTTTAGAAGAAAAATAGTGTCTCACGTGAGCTCACCAAATCTAATCCGAAAAGTGTGCAAGTTTGCTGGATCATCTTCTGATCGGCGCATTTCTCCGAAGGATCGGGCGGGGGTGTGCCAGCGATCGGTTGTGGTCTTGGACGAGTGCCAGTACCAGTTCCTGCGCTAGCAGTGACATTCCTCTGGACGGTTCCAGTATTGGTTCCGGTAGGTGGTTGTTGAGGTTTCTTCTGTCCGATGCCGGATGTTACTCCTAGGGTTGTCCTTCTCACAGGCCATCTTTTCCGTACTCGCCATCCCCTCCACGTAGCCTGGAAACAAAAATAATTTATTGATTGCAAAAATTATTTGTCATTATTTTTAATTATTTTTCAGAATGATGAAAAAATTTCAAGTAAGTTTTTGTGTTTATGAGAGAAAATACTTGATATATCAAAAAACTTTATATATATATTATTTTTATTACAACTATTCGTCGTACACATGTACCTGTATTATTGTTGCGGCTCTACGTCGTGTTTCCGCTCGCAAGTTCTCAAGCTGTTGTCTGATACCTTCGCTGAGAAAAATGTGCCGTTTACCGAGAGCCCAGCTAGTGCTGGCGCCAAATTTACTCTTCAGCTGCTGCGCGTTCTGCAAAATCAATTTCGTGTCTTCGACAGCCAGCTCCTCGGCGCGATGCAATTGCTTGAAGGGCGCGATCAACCTATATCTCGCGTTGAAGGCTTTAAATCGCATCCTATGCGGATACCCTGCATGAATCACCATAAATATTATCTTTATGGGGTTTATGATAATTATATCGGATGCGTACACTATTCGTATGTGCATGAATATCAGTATAAATATTATCTTTAGAGCTTTGCCGCAATTATATCGTGTTGTCTTTGTATTAATAATTGTTATGTCTAGTCGAGATTTCGAGATTTATTTGAATTATGAATGAAAATTTTTCTAATATAAATAAGAATCTTTTTAATTAAGTAGGATTACTTTTATTATCTCTTACCTCCCGCCATGAGATTTACCGTCTCCAGGACCTGCAGCGAGCGTATTTGACGCATAGTAACTCCTCTATCGAGATGCATTGGCGTTTCGGTGCTATTGCTTCGAATGCATCTGACAAAGTGTGGTCTAGCATGAACCAAAGTCCTCAGCAGATTATCTAATCTCGTATGAAAGTCTTGCGTCAACGTCGATATTGGTTCATCTCCATTCAAACTGCGAAGGACAATTGTTCGTAATACGAAATAAGTTTTTACTCGAACAACAAACTTCTCGCGAACAAAATGTTTTTTGTTTGAATAAAATTATTTATAATTTTATTCGATATTTATAAATTTTACCGATTAATAAATGACAAACAACATCGGCATTATTGATCACTTACAGGTCGGTGTGAGAAGTCGGCGATATCCGGAAACTGACACCTCTCGGCACAGTTTCGTTCGTGTACAGCGCTTTCAGTTCGCTGCCGAACAAATGCGTGGCGAAGCCGAAGCTGCAGGTATGCTTGTAGAAAACCGCCACCAGGTCATCGGGGACAACGTCTTTGTTTGTGTCTTTAAAGAGAAAATTGTCGATTGCGCCAATTACAAGAAGTCGAATGTTCATCCGATTATATTATTACAGAGAATATTCTCGGTGAGACTATTTGCGAAACGTAATAGAAGAGAACGCTCCGCGTACCCAGAAAATCCGAGGCGTCATAAATGACTCTTCCTGCGAAGTGCTGAATACCGAAGGACCTGCAGTCGACGGTTCTTGGCTCGAATAGTCGAGGATTCTGCTTGTGCTGCACCTTCACTTTGGTGACATAACTTTCTGCGGTCCCGGGTATAGAACCTTCTACATCTAACATGCTTAGCAATCCGGTGCGCTATAAATAGAAATGAACATCGCTCTTATTAACAATGACACGGAGAAATCGCCATTTAAAACCAGATCTGCTCATTAATTTTTAAGAAACAGTCACTTCAGTAATAAAAGACCATTATATTCAAAGAAAGTTTGCGAGAGTTTAAGGATAATAAAAAAATCTTTTCTATTTTTCACAAAATCATAAATAATATACACTAGGCATGAAAAATAATATCTGGTTTTCTATTATCACGGTAATTTTTATTAAGAGAACGAAAGGATTTAAGTAAGCAACGATTGTTATATCTCCGAAGGTGTTTACCAAAGAAGAAATGAGATCAATGCATGGCACGTTGTCGACATAGTCGACTTCAACATCGCATCGGATGCCTTCGTCGCGGCAACTCTCGATAGAGCTTTTGAATATGTGAGTGTTGTAGAAGTGCTGCATCGTCTCGGCGCAGAGATTGATGCAGAGGTGCTCCAGCTGGCTGGGCTTAGGGTCCTCGAAACCGAACATGTCCAGGATACCGATGAAACCGTCCGTGGCATGCCGCACGGCATTATTCAAGGCAGTCATGCTTCTAGATCCTGTTCCTCCTGAAAAATTTTCTCTCTTTACCTTTCACGCTACGAACAAAAGGTTTATTATACATGTATACGTTTTAATTCAAAAAAGTCAATATCAAACGAAATTTTCTCTGTAAATTAAATGCATGCAATTTTTAATTATATTTAACTTTTGTTGTAACAATAATTGTTCTGAGTTTTTTAATAATATATGACATTAGTTATTTAATTAAATTACCATTATTATTTACAGATTAATAAATTATAATTAGAATAAAATATTATAATATTTCAATAGTTAATACATAGTTGTTTTAATGACCTGCTGAACTACCGACAGTAGAGGCGTGTTGGCTGGTGACTTCTGCTTGATTATGAACCGATTCGTTAGAATCCGACGAAAGAGTACCGAGAGTCGAGCCAAGTCTCTTCAAGCTGTTTGCTCGTCGTACTATCGTGGCTACAGTACGGCAATAAAGCGCTTTTGCCAATGAATCTCTAGTCATGTTAGACTACACAAACAAAAGTTTGTTCTTCAAAATATGTTTGCAATGTCGATACTTAATAATAATCGCAGTTGTCGAGCAACTTTTCAATTTAATTTTAAATTAAAAAAAAAATAAAAACTCAAAAAAAATGTACAGACTTAAGTTTTTACTCGTATGAAATGACTAGCGTACGGAAGTAGTTTAGGATTTTTTGCAATCTACAAGCAGCTAGTGTCTCGGGGATCAAAATTTGTGATGTTTTAGAGATTCCGGGATCAAAGAGTCTCTTGATCCGTGAATCCCAAGATGGGAAGTTGCTCATCACTGCTTCATCTCATCAGCAAAGTCTGATAGCAGTACCATGTTGGCGTCGCAGACGGATTTAACGACCTGGCCGCGCGCGTTGCGAGTCCTCGAGGTGAGTCCTCGTAACAAGGCTGGCGGGGAGACTCCCAGGAGTGCAGCTACGGAGGATAACTCGTTTTCACCAATCACGCCTACTTCCACACCAGACCCGGGACTGTCTGTGAAGCCGATATTTCCGAGGATGAGCACCGCTGCTAGCACTCTTACTACGTCCAAAAACGGAATTCCCAGAACGCCTGACAGAGAACGAGGGATCAAGGATCAAGTACACGAATTAGTTTTAAAATACTTCTTTTTTTACGAAATCTCTTTCGTTTAAATATTAAATTTTAAAAATCTTACAATATATTAGTCGTTTTAATTGTATCACAAAAATTCGTTACTGTGTTGAGTGTTTAAATTAGTTTTCATAAAAATAAAAATAAAAAAAAAATACCTAAACAAGCTTTCCACGCTTGAAATCGTATGGCATCTTCAGCTTCGTCTTGTCGCGTATCTCCGTGTTGGAGATATCTCAAGTTTTTGAGATTGTATCCCTCCAAATTTAATTTGACTGTAAAAATTTGAGAGAATACATGACTTTTTGAAACTGTTATTAATTATGATACATTAATTATCCCACTTAAATTACCTCGTTCATCATGAGACAATCCAGCTAACATTTGATAAAATATATGATAGTTTTTCTCATCTGGCAATGGTCGGATCACTCTAGTCTGGTCTAAGAAGTAACAATGAATTTTCGTTCTGTATAGAGCACCATCTGTTACCTGAACTTCGATAAAATGACCCTGAAAATGCAGTCTAGTTATTCTAATATTGTTATTTTAAACATTTTGTGTTCTTTTTGATATTATGATATATTTATATGTACATACATGTTATAATACTGAGGATATTGCTAATTTATTAAATATTGTTACGTATCACTGTTTATCAACTTTCTTCTATAATTTCTTTTCCTTTTTCTTTCTTTCTTTTTTTTCTTCTATCTCACGCATTTTGAAACAAAGTTACTTACTATCCTTGAGCTTTCCGAGTTTGTGGCAGTTTTCGCTGAGCCCAAGGATCTGAGAACTGTGAAAGCTGCCGCTAGGTGTTTGAAAGCGTCTGTTTCCGGTCCGCCACCGGCGACGTCGAAGAGTTGTCTAAGTAACAGCATCGAAGCGT
The DNA here is from genome assembly GCA_014825685.1 of Pseudomyrmex cubaensis. Taxonomy (NCBI): domain Eukaryota; kingdom Metazoa; phylum Arthropoda; class Insecta; order Hymenoptera; family Formicidae; genus Pseudomyrmex; species Pseudomyrmex cubaensis. The sequence continues at coordinate 34,035 of QVOA01003385.1, read as the reverse complement.
ACGTTTTTCCAGAACCGCTTGTTCCTGCAAAAGACAATTCAGTAAACTATTTATTTATTCATTTATTTTTTAAACAGAAAGCAAAGAAAATCTGTAAAAATTTTGTTTTACCAGAAAGAATAATTGCTTGTGGATATCCGGTTTCCGATTGCTGCCTTACAGCTTCCTGGACTACCTTGTTCAGTTGGGGCGCCAGTGGTACTGATCTGGTACTCGTTAGTGTTAACGGATTCCCGACGTCCGTGTAAGGATTTACACAAACCAATATAGGACCAACATTCGTCTAGAATATATTTTTTAATTAAAAAAGAAACAATCAGGATCGTTCTTACTATTGAAACAATGAAAAATTTAACTTTTTATTCAATTCTAAATGTAATTTCACGTACAGATTCTTTTTTCTGATAGAAAAAAAAAAAAAAAAAAAAAAAGAGACGACTGAAAGCATGGGGAAGATTGGAAACAGCGGAGAAAGGGGATAGAACCAGTCTTTTGTCAAGCTCTGTAGACCCAACAGGTAAGAAAGAAAAGAAGACGATCAAAATCTACCTGTGTGTGAGCTGTAAACAGATCACGCACCTGCGTGCATGCCGATAAACGCTGAAAGAACGTCAGTACCAAAGAAAAATTTCTCTCCCTTTAACTTTTAAAGTAAAATCCAAAATTAACGGTGACACAAATAATAATCAAAAAGTTTTGACGTATATTTGACTCGAAAGAATAATGTTAAATTTTATTTATTATAAATCACATTTAAATTTAAGTTAAAAAAAATTATATTATCTGCATTAGGAGCATTATCTTCCTATGAAACTTTAACATTTTTTTATTTTTACGCTTTAAATGTCGAAGTTCAATTCTTCGATAGAGGTTGCGTAATAAATTTGCGTAAGTGCATGGATCAGCTTGCTTCTTGCGGTCGAAAGGAGGTATCCAATCAACCGCAATCGGTAAGGAAAAAGGTCCTCGCTTGCCTGAGGAACCTAGATGACGGAGAGAGATCAAGAGTTTCTCAATAAAGCGCCTAAACAAGGAACAATCTCGAAGAAACTGAATGCTCGTATAAAAAACCAATAACCTGTCTGCCTGTGATACGACGAATCGCTCATCGTGACGACACACGAAACAAGTTATCATGTTAAACGCAAAAGTTTGTCTATGACTAAAGAAGTTCTATTAATAAACGTTCAATACATTGAAAAAATATTAATATCTAAAATTAAAGATTTTTTATAAAAATAACAACGCAATTATTGTTGCAGTTGTGACCTACAAAAACAATATAATTCTGATCAAATTTACATACATATATTTTTTTTTATGATATGATAGGAAATGGATGAAAATTAAAGCCAACCTGGCCGATCACATCATCGGAATGCGAGCGTGCGTGCCACCTGTGCGTGGGTTTCCTGTAGCAGGGTGGCATGCACGAACCAGTCGGGAGACGGGGTGAATTCTTAATAGCAGCATATCAGCCGTACTGTACGGTGTATTTGCGTTATTGCGGGCACCAATACTAAAGCAGCACGTCCCGTGTACTTATGAATATGTGTATGATTCGAGACCGTCTCTTTGCATTCCGCTTCAGCACAGTTGCGTTAGTCGTGCATGGATGCACACGTGTTAATGTATATTCACAACTCGAGATTTTGCAGAAACTTTGAAATTTGTTGATTGTTAAGACTTGAAATCTGTCACACTTCAAATCTATTGGAATATTCGGAGTTTTAAAAGTGTTATAGTTTAATGAGTGGTCTTCAATATTTCACATTCATATTTATTGTAAACAAAAGCAGTGATGATCTTACGTGATATTGCTTCGCACAGAAACGAGCCTGAAGACACTTGAGCACCGCGTCTTCTGTGAGAGGCCCGGGTAGATGAATGAGGTCGTCGAAGGCTGTGGAAGTTGCAGGGCCGGGTGAAGGCGCGTTGACTTTCGGAAGACATCGATGTTGACTCTGATTGCTCCTCGCATTTTTCACATCAGCAATGATACTAGAGATAGGCGGCGATCGGAGACATCCTAGCGCTGTCACACAGGACACTATACCATCATCGGACACTCCGTTGTGCCGCTTCGAAGGATCCAAATCTGAACACGAGGAAACATTTAGAAAATATTAATTATTTCTCATATTATTAAAAATATTCATATTTGACATAAATAAGTAACTCTGTTCTTCCAGAAAAAGCGTATATTTTTCTTTTAATTTTAATTTTAAAAGGAATCAGTTAGTAAACAGAACTATCTTATTATCTCCTATAATAAACTTGTGAAAAAATCAATTTTAAGAAATTTTACCTAATTGAAAGTGTATATCATGATTGTGTGTATCAAAGAGAATTTCAATTATAGTTTATAAAAATCTAATAAAATCTAATAAAATTTGCGGTATGCATGCAGAACATTCGCGCACTAACCGGATATTAAATTATTTGTTGCGGAGTTATGGTTGAGTGTGTTTGCGCTGGCGTGATTGACGTGTGGATGAACAATCGCGGAAGCTGTTAATGTATGACCCGCCGGATGACCGATCCCGTGTGGTACCGCGCCACCGGGAGGCAGGGTGATTCTTGGAGGTACCGCCGGCGCGGGCGAGGTAGGCGCGCCACTCTTTTCCGGACTCTTTGACAAGGGCCCGGAGGTTCCGCCCGTCGGCCCTGATGCACTCCCTGGCTGGCTTACGTGCAGCCGGTTCCTCAGGGTCACTAGTTCCGTGCTGAGGCTCCGCAGGCGCTGCTGTAGGTGCACCGCTTCGTTCGATGAGGAAGCATCTGGAAGAAACCGAAAAAAGAAGTCTTCTTTAAGATTTTGTTGCACTATAATTGGACACGCAACAGAGTACATTTTACAATCAAAACAATCATATATTTAATTAGAAAACTTAATAAAAAATTGATAATATCTCTCATACTTTAGGTACTTTGTAAATTAGGCAGTCTTATACATCTTTTTTGGAAATACATGTAGAAATTATTATAGATGTACTAATCTTTTTAGTTGTAAAATAGTAAAAATTATCAACATAAATATTTATTTCTATCTTTCTATTTAGTTTGCAATTCTAATCACTAATCATCTAATGACGTAGAGGAAATCGGTGTATTTTCTTAAATATAATATTTATGTTAAAAAAGAAAACACAAGTGTCTAGAATTAAAGAAATAAAGAAAGCATTTTCTCTAAGAATTCTTTTCATTTGTGGTATACATTCTTTCAGGTCCTGCTTCAAAACATGTTCTCGACTTCACCTCTCATTATCCTCTTTATCTGTTGCGCGTGTGCGCGTCTCTTGAGTAGTTACGCGCAGCTCTTCGAATACCGTTAATCTAAGATACAATAGCGGATAAATCGAAACGGAGGAAGCTGCGCTCCTCTCGATGGACTTCGAGATTTCTCTCCATCACCTGAGGGAAGCCGAGTGCTGTTGCGGTTGATTGTAGTCACGTACCACGCGAGCGACCGGTGTGTTATAATCGCTGAGATTATGAAACTCCGCCGAGACATTGTCAAATATAGACATCGTTTTTATAGTAACTTTTTTCAAAAATTAGGAAGCTTTTACAAGTGCAAATATTCTAAAAATAAACGGGTTTTTGACTAATTGAACCAGAAATAAAACTGAAAATTATATTTGAAGAGATTGTATAGTACGCAACGTACATGCCTATTAAATTGAATAGGTTTCTCTTGTTCAAGGACAGGCATGGGAAAAGAGAAAGTTGTCGTTAATAAAATTTTACATTTCCTCACGCGCGGACCGCGAGATAAACGAGTTTATTTGTAGTAAACTACTAGTTCCAGCAATCTTTTTGATCCGCAGAGCTAATAATGGATACATATTTAATAGTCCATTTATATATGAATCCAACAATGTATGTACTATGCATAAATTACATATACATAAAGTAGATTATAGTACCATATGGATGGTTTAATAGCGATAGTAATTGTAATATCCACTATGCGTATTCCGGTTGCATACAAATTATTAATTCACCATCAATATATTATCAGTTCATTATCATCTAAAATGAATTTATCTGATAGTTTATGAATAACAATCAATTTTACTTGAAAAAAACTATTTGTGATTTTTTCTTTTTACTTTATTCTATTATTGTTTTTTATTGTTGCTAATTTTCACGTTATGACTATTGTTATTGTTATTAACATTGTTTATCTGTTAGTTCTTGCACTTTTGAACTTAAATTCTATATCACAGCATTCAATGAAATTGTATATTTTAATATTTCAAGATTGTCAATTAAAATACAAATTAACAGTTAAAATTGACTGATTATTATTATATGTCATGTACTCTTGTTTCGTGAGAGTAAATTTTACCTACAGACATCTTGTGCAGATTAATCAGTGAATTAAACAACCGAAGCCGATTATCAGCCGATCTGAACTTAGGTTTCCAGCTCATCTTCAGTCTTTCACGGCTGATTCTAAGTGCGATCGAAAGTGTTTCTGTAAAGTACCACATTCTTTTGGAACGTGTCTCGCTTCTTTTTAGGGAAAGAGGACTGAACTCGCTTCGGCCTAGCGATACGCAATATTCCTGATGGTTGATTCGGTGCTAACCGGGGAACTGGTCTCGTTACTGGCGGTACAACTAACTTCCGGATACGAGATTAGTTACATAACCGGTTCTGAAACCGCGAAGTAAGTTGTTTAATGCGCGCGGCGGTTTATTTACACTCCGTTTTCACGAGAAAGCCGATTCACTGCGGTATTATTTTAGTATTTGATAATTCTCAGAGGTTAAAAATATTTTGTGTTGCTGAATCAGAAAATAGCAATAACAGAAAACGCAGTAGTAATAACAATAGTTTAATAGCAAAAGAAAGCAGTGTACGTGCTAATAAACACAGTTGTGATAACATCAGTAAGAAAATAATACCTAAATGATAAATATATAATCGTATAATTATGTGTTGAGATCGTGGACAAGAGACATAAGTAATAGATAGTCTTCACACAGGTAGGTTTATTTTTCTGTCTTTCCGAGTATTGTAACTGGCAGGTCCTACTGCGCGGGAATTAAACTGTGCGCAGGTACCTTTGGGAGCTGAACGCTCCTTCGAAGAAAACAGGTTCTTTTTCGCCTTATTCTTCTCATGGCACCGAACACCTACATTCCGTTCGTCGTAACTCTTCTCGACTAATGTTTCTCCGACTTATATCGTCGTCGACCTTCTCTCAGACATTAATATCTCTTTCTTTCTAACTCAGCGGATTTGCGATTGTCCTTGAATCTATAAACGGTCGAAATACGAGAAAAATCCTGGATTCCCCGAATCTATGAATATTTTAACTTCAAAATCCCGCCGATCATCGGAGAGCTTCGAAAACTGAATTACGTTATTTAGTTCGAAGAAATATACCTCGGTAAAAAAAGCCTTGTAATATTATTTTTAATTATTAGTACATAAATTCGATAAAGAATAGTCAATCATAATGATTTAGATATAGAAAGTGTGTGACATTTTACATAAAAAAAACAACCAGCACGGAAAAATAAAAAGGAACTCGAAAAATCTGGAAAAATGGCGATAAAATAAAACGGAAAAACGGAATAGGGATTATCTTAAGTGCGCCGTTATGCTTCGACATAGGTAACCAGATAACGAAAGAGGTAGATTAATCGCGCCAGGTATTCTGCATTCCTCCCTTGTGCGCGCAGATTACCAAATTGCGGCGAAATTAATGGCGACGCTAGCACGTATGTCGAAACTTAATTCGTAATTAGCCGCGGGGGCTTATCTTAACGCGTGATCCATTTACAAATTTAGTTGGCAGATATTTTTTTTTAGAAAGATTTGTAGTAGCTACTCCCCGTCACACTTCTGCGATGCAACTTTGATCAAATTTTATTTATTTGCTATTTTTATCACTGCAGTTAAAGAGAGTACGGATCAGAATAACAATAAAATAAAAATAAGTTAATCTCACAAGTTTTGTGTTATCTAATAATAAACATTACGATACTCATTCGGTGAGTCAAAGCGAATGCATTAAAGTGTATCAATGAATCAAAGATTGTTACGAGACACAAAGAGCTTACAAGTGTCGCACACGTCTCTACGGGATGGACAGCGGCGCCGAAATACATATAGGATAAATATGCGGCTATGTTGGGTCTAATAAAATGGTAATTTCCCACGGTGCCAATTTGCTACGGAACTTTGCAAATGTAACGCTACTAACAAAGTGGCAATAAGCGTAACAGCATTGCACGTTATCAAACAACAGGAAGCTTCATCTCCAGGATAATGATGAGTTCACGCCTAATCTCGGTACTGATGTATCCTATTAGGTGTCGTTTAATTAATTGATAGTAATTATTATTGTTTCATATTTTCATTTTATTATTCTTTTCACACCGTTATTGTATTCATGATTTTCTGTTATAAATATTCATCGCGATATAACTTTCGCGTTTATGCGTATTATCTACTTTTGTCATTTCAAAACGTGCACACGTGGACGTGCAGCACGTGGAGGAGAGCTGCTGCGGCTGGATACACCAGTTTAGGCCATTGCCCTGTATAAATCCCAGCGAGAAAAGACTTTTTCCACGTTATTGCGCACATTGCGACACAAGAAAGACTGTTTTAAATAATATAGTTTTATATAATTATAACAAAAATATTATATTATCTGTCTTTCTTGCTTTTTTAGAAATCAATATTGTCTTATATATCTGAAAATCATACAAAAAAGAAAAAGAGAGAGAAGTCTTAGTTCTTTGTAAAATTAATACATTTTATATAAAATTATTAAAAATATCATCTTTTTATGATATAAGCTCATTTGCGTTTTAAGTATAATTACATTTTATATAATTATTATAATTAAATACGTATAATTAAATATTATATTATATTATATTATATTATATTATATTATATTATATTATAGAGAAATTAGATTATTTATCAGATTTTTAAAATATATTATTGTTACTGCAGTTAATGACAGTAAAGAAGTGTGGAGACAATTTTAATTATACCTCATACCCCCTCACCTACCTAATTACTTGGGAAGCCCGTAATTGTGAAAGACGCGCGTAAAATGAAACAATAGCTGTAAGGATGTCCTAGACGGCAAAATAATGACGCTTTTGAGTTAGGAAACAAGCAAAAAAAGTTATCTTTGTCGTCGTAGCGCGTTCTTTTCTTCAAAACTCTTCTAGATATATAATGTGTGTTAGTGTGTTATCAGTTTAAAATTATATATTAAAATAAGATTATATAAAAAATTATATATTAAAATAAGATTATATATTTTGTATGCAAATACATCGCATACACATTACCGGAAGAAACATCCGTTTTAATTGTTCAAATTGGTTTGAAACGACAGGAATATCAATAAAGTTGCACAAATGCAAATGTTTTATGGTCATTTAACATATACCACACGATTTTCTGATACGGAGAATAGCGTAAATGTTTTTATTATAAGAGATTTTAATTTCTTGAATACAGTTATAAGAATGTTAAAAAGTAATCAAGAAAGAAAACTTGTAAAGAGAGAGATACAAGGAAACTATGTTACTTTAACTGTAAGGCAACTTTTATAATGTCTATCGCAACTCTTCATTTTCAGCGTGGCCAGGACAGTATCAAGTCTTCCGAGCGAACTCTTATTATTTATATTATTGAATTTTAATGATTTTGAATGTTTGTAAAGTCTTCTTTTATCTTTGTTTTTAAATAAAAACTCAATCGCCTAAGCACTTTGTCAAATAGAGAAATTTAAATTACAGGAAAAAAATGTTTGCGTAAAAAGGAAATTTTTCGAATTTTACAGCTTTGTACGTGTAAAACATATAAAACTTGAGTATGTTTATATATAGACACGTATAATAAAGATAATCAAAAGAAAGAACTTTGAAAAAGTAAATCAAGGTGTAGAAAAACTATTTAGATCGCAAGAACCATCACGAAAATGTCAGATTTTTTGGTAAAATGTTGTACCTTGTAGCTTCTTCTCGGTCTCCCAAAACTTCTGCAGCTCCGTGAAATACTTGTCCAATATGAAGACTTTGGAGAGACCGAGGGTAGTCATTTCAGGCGCGCAGGGCTTGATCTCGTCCAAAATTTTCTTCTTTCTAGAACTCCTCACCGGATCGATTTAAGCAAATTCGATCGATTTTTACAAACCTAACAAAACGCTCATAAGACATCATCTCTCTACGTCTTCGGCACATTCGTCGCTACACTCGCACATTTTTCACGTAAATACTGCAGAATCGAAAACCATTCACATCACATTGTATCACAAAATTATTAATTACTGAGACTCAAGTTTTCACACACTAAAGTTCAAGAATTGACGTATCTCTCGTAAATTCTCGAGAAATATCAAACAAAACGTAACCACCGAACGCTTTTCACGATGAAAAATATTTGAACGAGCAATAATGCGATAAAAAATTTCACAAATAAAATCCATCAATTGATCGTGAAACACCTCAATACATATTTATTTACAAGCGTTAATATTGCTAAACAGCACAGTTTGTGCATGCGAAGAGTGTCGAGCCGTCGCGTTCAACTGGGCGTCATTGTTGCTTGGAACCTCTCCTGTAGGCCTTATTTCTTCTAAAGCTTCTTCGTCGTAACTCTAACGGGTATGAGCCATGAAGCCTACCTGGTCCTTAGGTAGTTACGTGGAAGGCACCACAGAGATGTGTTGAGGTCCAAGATATCTGCCGAGCGTAGTTGGAGGGAGGAAGTAGGTGGAGAAAGGAGGGGATACTGGTTGGACCGCTCAGCACGAAGCTGCGGAAAAATGGCTGCGGCCCTAGACTCACCTTAGGCAGCTCTCTCGACCTCCACGACTCACTGCGGCTTATCGCTGCGTGCGCCTTGCTGATCTACTCGATGGACCGTAAAATAGGGGATTGGGCACCGTAAAACAAAATTTAATGGAGAATTCGAAGATTCAATATAAATCAATCGAACGGTTCTAATTAAATCCACAAATTAACCTAACGCCAAAGAGATCTAAAAGTTCAAGAAATAAAAAAAATTACATAAGTCATATATGCAGCAATTCTTTTGGTGTTCAAGTGTTGACATTACTCCCAAATATAAACGCAATATAGATAGTTTTTCTATATTCCAGTGCCTCAAGTCACTTGTTGCTAGCAAGCGTTATCTAGTGAGAAGCAGCCATTGAGCTATACTCGATGAGTGCAACACGCGATACATGTCACCTGACCTATCTACTCAATGAATGGCTGTTCGCATGGCAGTCAGGCCAGTCGAAGAGAGACACAAGTTTCAAGAAGCGCGGTCTCGTTTATAAGATAGTCGAAAAAGAGAGAAGACGAACGAAGCGATCGATCTTCATGGCATTTTCGAAGCGTTCTTCACTTTCTTTTTTTGTTGTAGCGACGAAAAAAGAAGAAAAAAAAGAAGTACAGGAAGAAGATTCGTGGCACACTCAAGGGAATCCTGAGCGGACGTTCCGAAGCGCGTTCCGCCTTATAATTTTGATCTACAGCCGCGCACGCAAAAGGAATCCAACATGGTAGTGCGCTGCGCGCGGCGGGCTTATCCTGTATGTCGTAGACAATGCAACAGTCGTCGTGAGAGAGTGCTTTCTCATTCTGTCTCTTCTTCTCTTTTTCTCTTACTCTCGCTTCTTGTCTTCTCCTGAGTCTAGCTTCCTCTCTTTCTCTTTCTCGCAATGAGCTTATTCTCCCCACTTTATACGACGACGAACGGAGAAAAGACCCCGTAAATGGTAACGCGGAGGGGAGAAAGACCCTGGCAGGGGCCGACGACCACTATGTGAGCAGATTCCTACTACGAGCGCGTTTGCAATCGACGAATATGCAAGAGGTTAACTTCGTTCGCCTGTTGCGAAAGCGATGAGAGAGATTCGGCAAGCACGCTAGTGATTTAATATAGACAGCACATGTCATAATAATAAAGATTAATGACTTACTTCTCCTCCTTTTATATCTTCTAAATATTATTTAGATACCTATTAAGATTAATAAGTGACACACACACACACACACACACACACAATAAGTACATATCGTTTGGAAATTTTTAATTCAAAATTTAGAGAAGTTTTTTAACTTAATTTATTACAAAAGTTCTAGTGTCACAAAGTGTATAGTCTGTGTTTTAAATTTTACATACATAAATTATAAGAATATAAGAATATTTATTTAGAATAGTTTTTGGGAGATAAATTTTTAACAGCATAATACAAATGTAGAATTGATAAATTTACAAGTTTTATAAAATTATAATCACATACTTAAAGAGCATATAATTTTAAAATTATGAATTGCGCGAACAACGCTGTTGAGTTCTCTGATAATTCGATTTAAGTCCCAGCTACCCGACTGGAGAAGAAAGGCGATCCGAAGAGAGAGATTCGCTCTTTGCGGCGAAATTCAAATCTCTCTGTAGAAAACCGGTTTTGACGTGAACGGACTCGAGTGAAAAACAAGGCCCCGCGGGGCCTCATGCAAGTTCAGTTTACGCTAACTTCGTGTCGATAAAACAGAAATGATCATCGTCATCGGGCCGACAGGGACCACTAGCACGATCTGCCGAGACAACACGAAGAGAAGAGAGAAGATCTTGATGTTGTTTCAGTCGATATTTTACCGATCTTTGAACCGATCTTGAAATTGAAGATCTTCTGGCATTGCGCTTGAATATTAGCAATTCAAAAAATCATTCTGGTGAACTTTGTTATTGATATATGTATATTAAAACTGGGCCTTATTGTGAAAGACATTTCTACTCAGATTTGTCAACTAATCAGCGGATAATATCTATAATAATTGTTTTACTTTGATTACAAAATTATTCCATTTTATATGTAAAGTGTACCAAAAATTTCTATCTTTTATTTTATCTGGTATAAATTAAGAATTAGTTACAATCTCGAAAATTTCAAAAACTCTTATAGTCTGAGAATGCGGATAGAATTGTCGCTTCCACACTAGGACCACTGAAATGAATAAGACAAGGAGACTGCAATATTGCGGATTCGTGAGGCCTTGGGGAAGCTCATGGGCCCATCCGTCAGCGGCTGACACTGGACCAGATACGTTTTTATTTTCCTTTCTTCGTCTTTCTTCGTTCTGATTCGCTGTTCAACATTCTATGCGCAAGGGACAAGAAGAAAAATTTTCAAGAAATTCCTCACATCTGATTTGTAAAATTTGAAAAATAAATCTTTGAGAAATCAAGAAATCAAGCATAAAAAAACGCAAAAAGCAAATGCAAGGGTTAATAATAAAAAGAAAAATAAAGAAAATCCAGAATTTTGACTTTCAAAAAACTAAATTTTAAGATCTTGAATTTCCAAGTGACGAACTCTCTTTCATAATTTTAGATTTCACTGTTTTCTTCTTTGTCGTATTATTTCATTTCTCTTTCTCTCTCAAAACTTATCTTTTGTTACCGCACAAGATTCCGGTTGCCGTTGTTTTCTTCTTTTTTCTTTCGAGGTTTTCTACCTTTTTTGATCTCCTGATACAGACATTATGCTAACCCCGCTCTCTCTCGCTTCCCGCGTTTCATCCTTCTACCTTTCGTCCACCTTACTTTCTTTCATCTCGTGATCCCGAAAAGAAATCGTACTTGATTTTAGTTATATGTACAAAAATTAATACAAAAAAATTGGTCTATTTATTCCTGTAAAATGGAATCAATATAAATTTTAGAAGATTCAATATTTTTTTGTGCTCATATTGATATTTATATATTATGGCTACAGTGTGTTCAGAAACTACACTGTAATGAATAAAGCTTAATTTACATTGCATCTAATATTAGAAGTTTCATAGCGCTTTAACGTCTTCCGAAGTTATCATTTACATATATAGCTATACTTCCTCTCTGAAAAGTCAAAGTTAAAATTTAAAGGACGTTTCTCATTTAGCCGTAATTATTTCTCAGAAATAAATGTATGTAAAAGGTAAAAAAGGTAAAAAGGTCCACCGCAATGTAGTGACTTAAAGATTTTTATACTACTTACTAAATCGGACTGATCTGAATAATCCATCATTTGACGTCATCTGCACGCCAGACACTTGGCGCGACGTAATTTATTCGCTTCATTACATATTGAAAAGCTGTGAAACTCGATCGGTTGGTCTAGCAAATCCTAAAAAATTACATTGATGAGAAGACCTGTCTCGATCATTGATCGCGATACGTAAGATCCTCTATCGCAGCTGATCTGCAAGATTTGCGTTTTGTTCTCAACACATATGATGCAGAATTTGTTAAATATAAATTTATCAATGACAAATATTCTTAAAACAAGTATTTTGTGCTTTTATGTGTATTAATGACATCTTTTAAAAAATTCGAATACATAAATTCATTTATAAACCAAGAAACTCATTTACGATATAAACACATAAACCTTAGAAACGGAGACGAGACAAGAAAGTAAATGAGGAACATCTTAAAAAGAAAAGAGGTTCTTATCATTCTGGTGAGCATGATACTCGATTACAAGAAATGATTGGATCTTATATGTGGAAAGGACGTAGCGCGACGAAATGCGCTATACGTCCTTTATTAATATTACGACTAACGTACTTCGAAATATATATAGGAGGCTTATCTGCAGCCTCCTGCGCTTCTTCCGAGGAGACACGCGGGCGCATCCTTTAAGTTTCAACACAGAGAACACGGCTTATCTTGTTTAAGGAGAAGCTACGGTGGCCGTAGCAGAAAATGAGATTCGCATAACCGCAAATCGAAGCACCTTTGGGATAGGATAAATGGTGTTAGGGATCAGACGCAGTCATCTGAATGATTCCCAACGACGTAAACTTTAAGACGATCATTCGCACGGCGAACACAATTTACAAAAATATGTAAAATTTTTTCTTGTTTAAAAACAATATTAAAACTAAGCGCCTAGATATATTATATATTTATAAAATTCTAATTGGAGCAGAATTTCTTTGTCGCGCGATAATAAAAAAGAAATAAACGTTAATAGTGACATTCGTATTCGACAAGCGTGGAAGCTGAAGATATGAAACTTCTCGTTCCCAACGACAATCGGTTGACTTTTCACGACTGTTTGGTGCAAAAGCCCTCGGCATGTGTAGGTGGGTTTGCTTTTAGCTCGCTATGTAACAATAGCTACGGGTTTTAGAGACGCTCTTACCGCGCAATATAACGCAATGCTTTCCGTAACTGCAAGAAGTACTGCGAAAACTTACGGTGACTCGTAAGCTTTAGGAAATGCAACGGTTTATCTGTTCGAAAGTGGACAGGCGAGAAAAAACAAGATCAAAGAAACTCACCGGGAACTACAATGCAATTTACACGGATGATCAAGATTTCGAATGTTTATTTATGAACTTTTTTATCTAAATAAAATATTTTCTTGCACAACTTTTGCACTTCGTGTGCGTAATTTCATTTTAATTAAGAAAAGAAGTACAACCTTGAATTTATTATTCCGCCTGTCACTTTACTGTTAGAAGTCGAGATTCGAAAAAAGAAGAGTTAGATTTATACGAGGCAATGGATTATTATTTCGATTTAGACCAGGCACTGATACTGATTAATACGAACAGTACATACACACAAAGGCGATCAGCGTGAAACGCGTCACGTTCTCCCGGCGCGTTCTCCTATTGCTTCTAAGTAGATTGCTGACACCACAAATGGTGCCGTTGAATCTCAACCGTTGCTGCTGATATAAATCACTATCGTAATGTTATACGCTTGCTACGTCGCTTCTACTTTAATGTCCGAAGAATCAGCCGTACCGAAATTACGTGTCATTTCTATTATATCAAAGAAAGAAAATGGATCATCAATAATTTATAAGCTTTTTAAACATATAGAAAGATAAATTGTCACATACATTTAAAGACACTCGCAAGAAAATATATAAAGTTTATTTATTCTAAAGAATCAAAAATAATTTGAATGTATTTGTAGAAAATCGTACGTATATTTTGAACATTTTGAGAATTCAATCATTCAATAATCTTGCGACGACACTTTACATCATTATATGTCTCAACATGGAATAAATCCAGACAGTGGGCGGGCGCAATCGATCATTCGCACTAATTAATTCATCCGTCAATTAGTAAAGCGGACGTGAGTGCGTGTATGCATGTGCGTGCATGCCTCTTCGCGTTGGCACGAGCGCGCAAAAAAAGGTACCCGTAGGGAGAGGTAAGGAAGGGGATGAAGAGCCACCGTTTCTCCGGGAATTTAATTAAACCGAGTGGAGAGAGACGAGGGTAAGGCGATACAGGACGTCGCACGCCTGCAAGAAGCTCCCTTCCGAAGCTCGTTCTTTCAACTCACTTCGATAATGATTTTCTCGCCTCCGCTAGACGCGTAGGCACGTGTGCTTGTACGTATAAATTCGCGCATATTCTCTCTCTCTACGTGAGACAATATTTGAAAAAAATATTGATACGTTTATATTGCCTCACTAGAAAACGATATTATTGTATGTTACAGACAGATGAAACTAATATGTTCAAATACGTTAAAAATATTTGAAACGCTGCTCAATTATATTGGATATGATTTAACGCGTTTAATGAAGTAGTCGGCTCATGTTTCCTCACACATAGATATTTGATACTGTTCTTCTTTAGAATGTACAATTTAAACGAAGCTCATTATTATTAAAGCGATCTATTTCAGTTCTTCTTAATGTGAAGCTTTTGATTGAATTACACATTTGAAGCAATTCGATAACACTAATTCTAAAACAGAATTTGGTACACAGAGTCATATCTGCGTGTATAAACTTAGAAAATATTGTTTCCTTAAAATATTTACGATCGCGTTTTTGAAACGAGAGTATTCGCGGTTGAATCTGATTGCACAGTGTCATTTCATTTTCTATGCGCGACGAAGTTGTAAATATACGAGAGACACACTTGCCAGCCCTGTTAACATAAATTTGCATCAGGGCTCAGCGCGGTTTTTGCAATGCCTGCTTCTGGCAAAAAGAAGGCGTGTCGGTTTCATAGACGAAGCTAAATTGGCAGGCTTGAGATTTACTGTAAGATATTTAAGCTTTAGAAGAATTGAATACTTGCCATCTGTGGTTAAACCAATAGATTTAACTTAGAAAACAAGTAAATTACATATTGTTTTTTATATTCTAAAGCATCTGTTTGTTGTTTTTTTTAGAATTGCAGCTACGCGCGTATGTAATGGAAACTAATGCGTTCTTGTTTCCAGAGAACTCCTTGTTTTATTTGCGACGACAGGTGCCGGTGAAAATCACACACATTTAGGCGTATAACGTACGACTGACAATGTGTGATAACTCAACTCGACATATATAATTATCAAACTACGTAATTGTTAATTATTGCGCCATTGTTAGCAACCGGTAATTAACTGCAGTGCCGAAGTTCCTCGACATTCTCGTGTCTCACGCGATTGCCGCAATTGATTAGGACGTCCTCGCGAGACCCCCGCGTGTTAATAAAAGATTTTTCTACACACACAGAGAAAAAAATAAGTAGAAATAAGAAAAAATAGTAGAAATAAAACATTACTCGATCCGGGATTCCATGCGCTAGCGAGAGATGTGCTCGCTCGGATGTGTAGTAAAAGTCTTGGGTACTGGAATATTGCTGTATAAAGAAATGGAAGATATCTCATGTGAAAATAGAAAAATGGAGAAGCGGAGAAGCGTAGCGCCCGGGCGTTTTAAAGAAGTAAAACTCTCCTCCCGCGGAAAACGTATCTTTTTCGTGAATAGAAATAATATGCGGCATTATACAACGTTTATCTGATAGAACCAATCGATACACCTTGCGGACCTTTTCGCGCCGCATGTTTTATTTATCGAATGCATCGGAGCGGCGCGACGAAGACCGAAAGGAAGGTGGTACGTACGTACGCAGTGATTTATGGGGGCAACACCTGACGGCATTTTGTTCGCTTTTGCATCAGCGGCGTTGTTACGTTGGCAGGCAGTTCCGCCCTTTTTTACCTCCTTCCTCCTCCTCGCCCCATTAGTAATGCCTCGGTCATTACGAACCCCCAGTTGATTCCCCGCGGCTAATAAATCCCGATAAAATTTCCATCCCCCATCCCTCATCTCTTTATAGGTTAAATAGAAAATCGATGTAATTAGACCGAAATTGTTTCTAACGCTTTTTATCACTCTGTGTGTGCGCGCGCGTTTCGTATATTAAAATTCCATTCGAGTCTCTTCTAAAAAAATTAAAACTGCATGTAAAAAAACAATTGTTTTAAATTTACTATAAAACTTTTTGCAAAACTAGTTTACTCGATTGTTTAGTAATAATATTTATACATATATACTGAAAGAATCATAGTTATTACAATTTACAAATTAATTTATAAAAATAGTACCTGCGTTGTTTGTTTTATTTCTTTCTTTGTGACAGTAAGCTTTGTTGTCGCAAACCGCTATCATAAACCACCAAATGAAAGAATTCGTTTTCATAATGAAGACAGTTTACAATTCTTTATTTTCCTTCTTGTATGAAAATATGTAATTACTTAACTGCGTATACTAATAAGAACTAAAAATTCGTAAGTTATGAAAACGATAAAAAAATAACGACTTGACGATAATAAAGAAAAGAACGTAATCATGCGATAACTTAGTAGAAATATTATTACAAAGACGTTTTTGATGCAAACAACAAATTATTCAAAGACACGATTTAGCTGAATTAATGCATTTGTCAATAAGATATAATTTAGAGATGTAAGATGTTGTTCTGAATTGACGCATCAATTTGTAGAATATTAATTGCACACGATTAATATATATATATATATATATATAGTATTAAACGACTCTATTAACAAGTCACAAAATATTACAAACCGATACGTATGCGCATCGATTATGTATTTATATAGTAATTTATCGTTAATTCTCTCGTTATAAGATTACGCTTCGACATAAATATTTTAAAATGTACTTTAAATAGAGTTGTCCGCTCATTTACGAAGTATTTATAAATGACATTGATAATAACAATTAAAATGGAACGGTACTAATTGAAATAAATATAAAAACACTCTATTTCAGATGTGTCAGATGTTTGAATCGTATGTATGATTAGCGCTGTTCTATTGGAAATTACACAGTTTGGTAATTTCCATTACGGATCAAACAAATCCGGATTAAGTTCACCGTTAGCGTGAAGACAGACTTGGTGGAACATTCACATAATTAGCAGTGACTCGGTGATAATGAACCCTATTATAGGGTTCGTCGGTTAATTAGGTTGCGCGTTGATTTATTACGATCGCGAGGTATCTGCCAGTTCTGGACGCACCGAACTAAGCGCATACCTCGTTGTAGTTGCATCTGTATGTGTGCCGACTGACTCGCGCATATGTTGCGCATTCAGAATACATTTCGATCGTCTGAAAAGAACTTTATTCAGCGATCACTCCTAGATCACTCTCCGGGGCTTGTAGAATCTTCTGGTGGGATTCTCAATGATACTATAAGACTCGCCTTCTCTTCCACGTACAGCAAACGCAAATGCACTGGGATACATTGTTCTTTTACGTCGAGAAATGTATTTTTTACCATTTCCAATAAATTATCACATCAAAGAAATCTGGTTTTTTGTGAGAAATGTATATTATCAATTAATCGTTAAATACTAGAAAAAGATTGTCATGAATCATTAATAGTTAAAAAATATCAAATTATTCTTTCTGTGATCATTTGTATTGTTTTTTTAAATCAGTAATTACTTATATTTATCTTTTTCTTTCTGTCTTACTAAAATTACTTATATTACAAAAGACTTGTTAAACATGTGCGTGTGTCAAAAAATTATCCCTACTTTTTGATTGATTTAAAATACAGAAATAATATTTACGTTAGGACGTTAAACCGGAAAGTGCAAGCAGCAAGTACTTTTGAAGGATACTATACCGTCATCTTTCATCCTTCGGTAGATCGGTCGCGATGCTCGCGGGCTGCATCCTTTATCGGAACGCGCGCGAGTGCAAGAAATGGCAGTGAGCGTGCGGCTCTCTCATATCGTTGTATGTATATAATGCGCCCGAGACGCTCTGCGCAATGCGATTTGTACGGGAGAAATGGAGCAAGTTGCATGAGGAAAGTTGCGCCCCTGGAGAAAGAGGCGACGGGTGAGAGTTATCCCGCGCGTGTAAACAAATAAAATAGACAGAACAATCTGCGAGAGCGCGCGGCGATGCGAGTAGCTCCAACTTCTCCCAAGATAATGGCAAGCTGTTGGTGATCTCGTCAACGAACACGTGACACACGCTTCTCTTTCTTAATAATCTTCATACATAAAACATTTTGAAAAGCTTGAAGAAGAAAGCGCGACAAATCAGACAATTGCGAAATAATATTTGTGAGAAAATGTCTATTAACAAAGGAGATGTTGGAAAATTAACTTGACGCCGTATAAAACGAGTTTCATTTCTACTTGAGGAATTTCTTTCGACTTACCCGAGTAGAGTTTCGATCTCTTCAGCAACCAAGCTTGCAAAGCCAAACGTTCTCTGTGCCGGCAGAAGAACTCGGGCCGAATGCCGTGCTTATTCAGGAACTCGTCGCATCTGCGGAGTGCCGCCAACGCTTTAGCAGCCTCGATTTCGTCCACGTTCGCGAGCAAGACGTTGGAAGATTTTGCCTCGTAGGTCTCGTCAGGCAGCAACATACCCATTTTCGCGAAAGAGCCTTTTCCAGGTCGATTAAAAGGAGCCCGGATCCCGATGGAGTCTTCCTTACTGTATTTGCCGCCGTAAGTCTCGCTGCTCTGACTCCCGACTCGTCCCAAGCACATATTAGCCTCGTAAGAAGCCTCAATGTTCCTTTGGGATCTTCCTCGTTTCCTTTCTCGCGATTATCACAATAGAGAATTCATTCTTTTTTGCTGTGCTTCAATTCAGCAAGATTAAACCGATGATGTTTCTCGGGAGATGTGTCAAGAATGTGTTCCGATGTCGATAAAACGTAACGTATCTTCTCTCTTGATTGAATTTTGTATCCCATTTAATTGAATCATTAACAGTTTTTTAATTTACCAGTAAAGTTTTGTTGAGACAACCATGTATTTTCTGCAAAAGTAGTTTTTTTTTTGTACTATTTTTGTTTTCAGTTCTATTTCTTTCTCTTTGTGTACGAAAAATCCTTCAACTTTTATTTAATTCTCGTTTAACTGGCCTAACATGATCGATCACCCTCCGACGATCAACCATGCAAGATTCTCCCCTTCTGTCTGTCTTCTTTGGCAGATCGATCATTCATATCTTTTTAAACACTTCTTCGTTAAAAGCAACAATTCGTTGTAAACACACACTCGCGCGTTATTTTCCTTTTATCTTCTTCTTCGCAATTTTTTCTGCGTATCTTCCGTTTCTTACGGAGATAAAAGACCATTTAATAATTCATGTAATCCTCGTTTTAAAGCGTGCTTCATGCGTTACCACGCGCGCATCGATCATATCGCGGCTATCGATCACGCACTAAAGATTGATCAGTTGATTGGTTCTTCAGGCAGCAGCTTCGCGACCTCCTTCGACATGTTCGCACTTGGTCACGCGAGACATCCTCGGTAAACGATCTTCCCAAGATCGATCTTGAATAGCAATGTTCTCGAAATATACCCATACTTGAAGCAAAGTTGTTGTTTTCCCGGATCAAAAGACCTGCTAGTGTTAGATATCCGTCTCCGTTTGAACGAGACGAGATATCGAACAGGGAAGTCCTTAGAGTTCTGTTATACAGTCATGTAGATCTTATCGTCAACATTATTTTATCTGTTCCGCTAGCACGGTGCGACAGGAAATCTCTAGTTTGACGACAACGTTTAAATATTGTCGGAGAAGTAAGAAAATAAAGTGAGATTTTAGTTGCGCTATTTAGATTTTCAATTTTATCGCGGAACATAGTCGAGAAAATCTATCGTCGAGAGAAATTGAAAGTACTTTTTGTAATGTCATTGCAAATATAGAAATTATATTAATCATATCCGCAACAATTTCGTGACACAAAAATATAAAGATGATATTCGAAATATTCCGAAGTTGATTACCGGAAGTAAATCGAAAATCAATTACGAGCTCGGAGAAGAGCCCAGTTAAAAGATGGAACGGGGAAGCTTTGTATTTACGGACCGGCTAAAATGGTGTCGCCCATGGAGTTTATGGCGGATTGCTAGGGATTATAGGAGACGATGGCGCCATTTAACAGCACGACCATTTCCATTTTAGAGTGCCGGCCAACAATGACACAATAACGATGCCGCAAACCACCACGGTCATCGCGATTATCGCGCATTTTCGCGGCGCCATTGACAACCCGATCGGACTATCAATTTCTGCATTCCGTGGTGAAACGAAACGCATTTTACTAATACTCCACGCTCTCACTTCACCCTTCAAAATCCCAGACTCTTTCAGTTTTTTTCACCGTAGTTTTTAATCTGTCAGTTATATACCAAATTTCACTGTGTGAACGTGTAGTAATTTAGATATCAAGGCGTAACATTAATATGGTTATAAATGATGATTTAAGTTGTTTTTACGATCGAAACCAATTCTATTTATCTTTTATGATGCGTATACTGCTACGAGCTTGCACAACGTGCTACTAGAGAAAGAGAGAGAGAGTACGTTGAATTTGCTGCAAAGGCGATTCGCGCGAGATTTGCTTCGTAATTTACAAGAACAGGTCAGATGCCGCGGGCTTAATTGCAAAAACGTAAAGCGCGGGCGCGCGCGGAACCGGGATATTAATTAACAATAACATGCTCGATCGATTTGGCGACGAAAGAATCGCGACAACCCAGTAGCGGCGACGAGAGATCGGCACGACACGCAAGCTTGTCTGAGAAGTAATTAATCGCCTTTAATCGCCAATAAACTTTATTGTTGCCGACAGATCTGGCTTAGATACATCCCGTAAAGCAATTTAAACATGCGGCAGCTGCTTGATATATCGTTGCAATTTATCCTGTTCATGAAAATATCGAGTACTTTTTGCACGTCAATGTTTCATTAGTTATATATTAAATAAACATTTACAAATAGTGAGTTTTTAATTAAATCTTAAGAGAATTATTTATGAAATGACTTTGTAGTCTTTTAGTTTGTTTTACTTTGGAGAAACCAACTGGAACTGCAATTGCGACCAGCGTGCAAAACTTTTGCTACACCTTGTATTACAAATATATATATATATATATATATATATATATATATATAAATATATATATGTGTGTGTGAAGATAAGATAGGAAGAAAAGAAAGAGCGCGAACAAGTCCAACAACGTACAGTTAAGAGTGTTCACATAACTCGGCTTTTAGTCGGCGCGCGTTTAAGAAGGATGCGTATGGTCTGCGTATACGAGTGCGAGCGAGCCTGTGATTAGGGGTCCAGTGGGCCCCCGAGGGCCTCACAACCGCCCACTACGCGTAGAAGAGGGCGAGAGAGGAGAAGACGAATCTCAGACTCCCTCACTCGCATCTGCGAGAGAGCGCGTGGGAACGTATCGGCTCGTCTATCATCCCGTTCTTTCTCCCAAACATATTGCTCAGCAAAGAGGGGAAGAAAGTTACATATCCCCCTTGCGTGCATTGCGAAGACCGTGCGGTCTTTTTTTTTCGTCCCAAACATATTAATTATATTTCTTAATGTGAGAGAAAAGATAAAAAAAAAAACAAAAAAATTACTTATTACTTCATTCATAGTATTATTAGTTTTTTTAATTATTATTTAACACTGTGTTTCATCAAACGTAATAAAGTGGAAAATTAAAATATTTCTTACAACTATTTTTTCATTAAGAAGAATATTACTTTCCACGCTGAAGATATTATTGTATATTATAATTTTTTAAATAAAACTTTAAATTATTTATTGTGAGAGAAAAAAGATACATCGGCCTTTAAAAACACATTCCCACGCCTGGGAAGCAATCCGATCGTTTTTACAGATCGCGGAGGTAACGTGCAAAACTTTCTTGTGACCTACGATCCCGCAACGAACGGTCAGTATTTTGGCTGACCGGTGGGGTGATGCTAAGTAATAGCAACGTACAACGGCACATCATCGTCATTGTATCTGTGTGGTTGCACGTGTATTAGTAACGCACGCCCGACACTTTCGTGAGCACGCCTCACGCGTGTGTGTTCTTTTTGCTTCATCATAATATGCGTGTGATGTTCGTGTTGCGCCCTGTTAGCTCTGCGGTTACCTCTCACATTGTGGGTGTTCATAATGCATCGGCACCGTAGGCCGTTTGCCGTTATCGCGAGAGATTTCGATGATCATCATCGCGACATCTGGATCGCCGCCGGGTTCGAAAGATCGCTCAGATATTTCGTGGTTCCTCGAGTATCAACCACGTATGCACGAGAAGTCTCACAGGCATTTTTTCATGATCAAAGTTCTGAGTCAAAGTTCAAAGGAAATTTATATATATATATATATATTAAAAAATTGTGATTAATATTTTCTGATAATTTTTCATCAAGTCATTGAATAAATAATAGTCATCTTTGACATTCTTTTAATGTCAAATTTGTTTTCTTTTTCGAAAACAAATTGTAGATAAAAAACTACCGCTAATTATTTTAATGGCACCGTTGGTTGAGTTTAGAAAGTTCGGGCAATTTAATTGTTGAAAACCGATCTGCGGTAAGATGAAAGACCAAGAACACCCGGTAGACTCTTTCCGCGGTTGCTGTATGCCAACATTCTGCCGGAACCGAGATTCAGCAACGGCAGAAAAGCTTAATTAAAATTCCAGCTTCGCCGAGTCTACCTGCGGAAAGTGCAAGAGATGCATCAACCCCTCTCAGATGTAATCCCCCTCTCGTCCACGTGACATTCAGAGAAATCGCGGGAATAAATAAGCCGGATCATATTTGGAATACCTCCGAGACTCATGCTGCTTCCGACAGTTGTCACTTTTTATTATCAGTCTTCCACTCTCACCCTTCACAATCTTTCTTCAACGTCGCGCTCTTTTCACTCACATCTTCTGCATTTAACTACAAGCGAGTTAGCCGTGCGCAAAGGTCGTCTCGTCCTCATCTTAATGGCGAACTTGTTAACTGTAAAAACTTGAGCGAGTTGGAAACACCGTTGTTGCGAGTGGAAATTAAAATACACCTTGTCTTCGCTTTGTTAAACTTCATTTCTCCGGCAGAAAATTAATGCACTCTCCGCACTCATTACTTTAACAAAATAGGTCATTAATTCTCTCCTTGTTGTAAAACTAAGATTGTAGTTTGTAAAATGTATAAGACGCTCCCTCGGAATTCTCCTATTTTTTGTAATACTTTTTGCAGTATTTCTTTCTGTTAACAATAAGAATTGCGCGTAACGTTTGAAGAATTAAAATCCGTGCGTCAAGAAAACATCGGCAAAATGATATGTAAGCTGGAGTCTCGCTTTTTTTTTGAACGACTGACAATTGGTTCTGTTGCAACAGGTGCTACTGCGATCGCCGACACGTTTAAAACCCTAAATCCTTACCCGAGTCTGCCGAAACCTGATACATAACCCGCTTGAATATTGTTTCCTTATTACTCGCATTAATCCAATTAAGCGCGCAAATCTCTTCGAGAGCACATTAAAAAGCGCAATTGTCTCACGGAGATAATTGTTTGCGAAACATCGAGAAAACCTTATCTCGTAAAAAGCACTAATTATATACATGTGTATAATTTGAGATCTCATTCGTCGTTACGTTTTGAAAAAGGCGGTAGATCAGTGATGTTTTTCAACAGTAATGTTTTTCGATGAAGAAGCTTCAGGTTTTAAGAAAAGACGGGAGAAAGGCCAGAGAGGGGTTAGAGAGGGATGGATCTTACCACCGGTCTGACTCTCTAATTATATAGTACATCGTGTACCAAGCGAACGAGGTCGAGAGGTCACGGTTGCGAGAGGTACAAAACACGCCATCGAGATATATCGAAAAAATCAACTCGAGAAGCGTATATCATCGAAACGCTGCACGGCGGCGAGTAGCTACAAAATTTACCAGGCAGTTGATAATAATTATTCTGTCACTGTCGGCGATTAGTTCTCTTTTCCCAGATACGGACCAGCTATTAGTTCTTGTTACACAGATGTTTTGCTCTCTGTACAACGACAGAAAGAAACGAGCTAAAACTACAAAAAAATTGAATAAAATTAGACTTATAAATTGAATATAAATAAAAAAATAGAAAATATTGATGAAAGAAAAACATTATACGCTCGTTATAGCGTCTAGACAAAGAACATTCGATAAAATAGTTCAGACAATTCTCTCTTCTTCGCTCTTTATCGAGATTCAGAACAACCGGCAAAACGGAACCCACGCGGCTTTAAGCGACAACGCGGCACGATAACGATACGTATAGTTTAACGCAGGCAATGGGTACTGACTCGAGGCTCATATATGCGCATCCTGGTACAAGGGATAGCCAAGGGAACGAGCAGTCCGGACAGAGAGAAAAAGAGAGCTAGAGCGAGAGAAAGAGAGACTCGGTGCCTATTTACCAGCCCTATATTTACACGCGTGCGAGCCCGCGCGTACATCCCGGGCTTTCTTTACCGGCTAATCTACCATCTTAGATCGCATTCTCCACGTACAAACCTCAACCAGCTCGGCAATTATAGGCGAAGTTTCGTTTGAACTCCGATCTATACGCTCCGCTATACTTTTTCTCCTTTCAGATAACACAAAATGAAAGAAATGTTTATTTATAAGGTTTAGAGATGTGCTTGAATACCGAGAAAACTATTATAGACCAACAATGAAGTTCTTTCAACTATAAGAGACGCGTTCTCGTAATTTTATGTTTCAAGTTTAACAACATACATTTGTAAATGCTGTGGCATATATATGTGTTTTTTCTTTTTGGTAAAGTATTTCAACGTTTGTGTCCCATTTAAGATCTAATCTCCCATCGGATCACTTCGAGTAACAGCCGCGTTTTACGAGCTTTCGCGCGGTTGCAAGAAAGAAACGTGTAATGGAGAGAGTCCATTGGCGAAACCGTAAAAATAGAGAGAAAGAGAGAGATGCGTGGAAAGAGCCGTTTGTGTAATTAACGGAAGTAAACGTACTTCCTGCATACCGCGCATAAATCGAACAACTTTCGTCCCTTTTAGTGCGCTCCCTTTTAGCGGTCTTATATTTCTTAATAAGTAATTTTAATTTTAGTGGAAATACACGCGGTCGCCACAGAAAGAGTTAAAAGAGCTTAAAAGCCAATAATACCGACTTTCACGGGAAATACACGTTTATATATATACGCGCGGCATACACGCACCACCGTTTTTACCGACTAATCTCTCATCTTAGATTCTTAACAGTATTTGCATTTACGACACAGCAGAGTGTAACGCCGACGATTACGAGACTCCGGAATTATCTCCTTGCAATTGTAGTAATTATCGCGATACTCTTTAGAAGAGAGAGACCGAAGAATGAATTGCTCACGATTTGTTCCGTTTTCGGCAGCCTGGCATTTGCATCCCCGAGCCGCCATTCTTATCAACTCCAGTAATCACGCTAGATAATTTGCTATCGTTTTCTCTTTCAAATTGTGAATGTCACGAATGGTGCCGCAGTGCGGAACATTAAGATCACGTAGACTTAGAACAATTTTTCGCAAAAAAAAGCAAAGTAGTCAATATAGAGAAAAGTATGTGAAACACTTTGCATTTAAGAAAAAAAAAAGGTTCTCGCACATGTAAAGAAATAATGAGAAGGTGAGAATTTTTTTCGGTGCATTTTAAAAGTAAAATTTAAAGTAAGGTTATGAAGATGATCTCGGAACTTATTATGAATTCCACCGACGGAGTCTTCCGCTCTCTTCCGTCACATGATTACTTTGGCCAAGCCGTCTTTTTTTTTCCGGTCTGGTTCAATGGAAGAATGGCTGGAAAAAGTTGGCGCGCATATACAATAGCATCTTACCACCCCTGCTGATAATAAAAGAGTCGCATATACAAGATAAATTTTCCATAGCGGCTCTTGCAAAAAGCCACTAACGGCTGGAAAAAGTTGAAGCACGTTCTTTTGTGTTAATTTCTTAACATCGTCTCGCTTCGTATTATTCACAATCTTATTACGTTGCTCGTGTAACATATAGATATAAACACAAGAGTTATTTAAAACGTGTCATCGACAAAGATTCTTGGCAATGCACAGTTTCATAATAAATTTTATTTAATATTTAATGTTTTATATTTAATGAAAGAAATATACATCTCGATAATTAATTAATTTTTCAGATAAATTAAAATGTTAAAAGGAATTAAAAAGAAACGTATTAATTTTATTTTTTTCCAAAGGTTATTTCGTATAAGTAGATTTTTTTAAGAAAGTTTGATTTTAAGACAAAATATGTAAAGACTTAAAACCACGATACTGTGCAATTTCGAAAATCATGTCAGTAAAACCTGTAGCAATGAGCTACAGGAAGAACATCTGCATTTTATTGTCGTCTTTATAATATTAGGTGATTACCATTTTTTCTAAGTTTTTTTTGTAAGTTGTCACAGAATTGCGATTCGTTCTTGTGCAAGCGTAAAAACATGAAATAGCGTGAATTGCAGAATTTCAAGGCACAACACTTCTTGCTTCCATTATTACAGCGGGGTGCAGGTGAGAGAACGGTCTGGAAATCGTTTTATTTTATAATTCCGCATTCCCCACAATGTTCCAGTATAGTTAACGCGCTCTCATTTAAAATCAGCACAGTTTTGAAAGCAAGTTGTATAATTTTCTATCCAGTAAGTGTAAAAGCGACGCGATATTAAACGGGAACTCGAAGGCTCGTAATTCCCCAAGTTTCTGACGTGTTTTGCGGTTTCTTGCAGCAATCGATAAATTACACGATTCTATTAGAGATAGCAGACTCCTAGCGAGTGAGAAACGCTATAATCCCTCTTTTCTCCTACACAGGCAGTCTCAGAGCCCTTATCTTCCTTAAAGTCTCGATGCTCCGCTTACCCCCGAAGATGTTTAACGCCCGCAGGTATCTAGTTTCGTATTACTTTGGGATGTTTACTTCAAATTTCGTCTATTATGTACTAAAGCGCTTATCTATAGTAATGAGAGAAAAAACGCGACAAGAGAAGAAACGCCTCTGGCGTTTCATAAATTTATGTGATCCTTTAAATGATTCTCTTGGTGTAAAAAAATGAAAATATATTATTTTAACTGTATACAGATATTAAATTTTTTAACATTTCCATATTATCGTTCAAAGCGAGCCAAAATGCCATTAAAATTTTAAATTTACAGAAAAGTGAATAAAAAATTGCACAGTTGAACATAGAATTCGATTGCGTGTGACGGTGCGACCCTGGAATGACACACGGCGTTTGCAGACGAGCGCAATCTCGACGCTCAAAGTCAACAATGATATGAGGTTGATTGTGATATGCAAATGGAAGATCAGTGGAAAGGCAGAGAGGAGGGGCGTGGAGGCACCTAATGAATATTTATTCGTCCCGGTCGGCGACAGTAAAGTATAGCTATATATCTGATACTCGGGCCGGACGTCGATTAAACGTATAATTTTCGAATTAAAGCTCCGATCGTATCGTTAAACAGTCGCCCCGTGCAAATACTAGATGACGTGCGTTACGATTCGGCATTCTCACCTTATTTTCGTATTATTTCGCTCGCGGTTTTCGTTTACCCGAGCGGAGTTTTAAGTAACGCCTCGTGAAATACACGCGCAGAAATAACAAGCTGAAGAAAAGTATGCCCCGAATGTCAGACATTTGCAAATTGTACATATTTTGCTTTTTCCGACACTATGTTTTCTACAGAAACGTTTCTCAAAACCCTTCAAGACAAAACATATTTCCGCTGATCCCTTCTATAGTGAAATATATACATACATATATGTAACCGTATTTTCTTCGCGACTAACACAATTCTCTCTCTCTGATTCCCGCTCCTTTGGGAGGAAGATTCACTCGCGGGGAGCTTCCCGGAGAATCGATTATCGCGGACGTGTTCACCAACTGTCAGAAGATTTTTTCGTTCCTGATTTGCCAGCCGTTAATCCATCACGCTTCGCGCGAGGCGGCACGAAGAAAACCACGCGTGGCGAATCGAAGATGGCGCGTAGCTTCAAAGAACGCGCATTAATTTAACGCCAAAGATCATACGTTGACAAATGCGTGCCGGGCTAAATAGAAGAAAAACAGAACGTATCTTGTACATTGTATATCGCGCTCATATGCGATTACAAAAACTGCTTAGACGAATTTATCATGTGCAATAATTTAATATTGAACGTAGCTTTCTTATGCATGGACGTGTGCAACGGATTTTTTTCTATGTTTTTGTTTACGTAAAAAAATTCACGGCAATTAAATCGCCATTACAAAAATTGTATCTACTGGCTTGCTTGTTCGTTCATTTAATCTCTACGGCTTCGGGGAACAACCGTAGAAATGCACGTGTATTCAAAATATTTTATTGAAAAAAAGAGAACAGCGTTTCTCTCTATAAAGAGAGAGGAAATTATTAGGATATTGTATTAAGTTGAATAAAAGGGAGAATGAAGTTATCGGGAATATTGAATATTAGATTTCAGATACAATCCCTCTTTACATTTGTTAAAATTTAACGGAAGAATATTCTGTTATTATTTTGTTGAAGACAGCGTGACGTCTCGAAAATTGAAACTTAATTCGCTCTTTAAAAGACAAAGGAAAACAATGTACGGCGACAGGATAATGCTAACGCATCACTGACACCTGATCCTTCGATCAATCCTTCTTAAGGATCGCCCGAGGGACGCATAAATTCGAGAGTGTCTTTTCAACGCGACATTGATGAATAGAGCGTTTATCATGAAAATACAAAACGGTGTCAAAATAGATACGCAGCCACGATGCTTCGAGCGATATCCTAACGAGGAAGCGAGAAGTCGATCCCTCGGACGTCTCGCTTCCTTGTCTCGCTGTGTGAATGATCCTTAAAGAGAGGACGATTTCGCGCCATGAGGATTCGCGTGACTGGATTCGCGTGAAAAAGCGATCGAATGAGCCAACGCGTCCAATTAACCGAGATTTAGTAACCTAACAAGTTCTTATCGAAATTAACCTTAATTGAAAGTTAACGAATTGCCTTTCTTTCGACGTACTTATTTCATTTAGTAAAAGAGACTACTTTGTATGTCACGTACATTTTTGTGACAACTCACTTTATTTTATATCGCAGAAAAAAACATCGTGAATAATCAGTTTTATATAATTTGACAATGGATTATCGTTTTCTCCATTTTCTCTAATCAGTCATATTTCTTCATTTTCTCTAATCAGTTATATTATCAGTGATATAACTCTGTCAAATTATTTTACCTCGTCACGTGGATATCTCATCTCTGAAGATGCAAATAGAATTCCTATTTAAAAATATTATCTTTATGTATGTGGATAAATTTAAAAGTGCTTTTCTTTCAAAACAATTATAAATATCGGTTTAATATCACACTTATGCACAACTCTCACTTCGATCACGATGTTACCGAATCGTTCACTCTTGTATCACAAATTGAAATTTTTTCCGCACAGAGAAATACACTCAGACTTGCACTTGAACATACATTTCTCAAATTGTATCACAATCACATTGCATTTCTTTCTCTTCTGATTTACAAGCTGTAGTATTTGTTATAACATGCGTGGATCTAAAAGTCAGGACTTTTTAGCGAAAAAATTAATAGGGTCGATTCTTCGATAGGGACCCACGAAGGTCCCACCATGGCAAGATCACTTTTCATGTATTTCGAGGACATTACTCGAACGTCCTTGTCAATCACGTTGAAAAAGCAGAAGAAATATACTTGGCGCGAGATCTAGCCGAGAGTGGTACCACCGGCCACTGAAGAAGAAGTGCCGTGTGCGGATCGCATGGCCGGGTAAAACGAAGACAGCAGAGTTGAAATGGTACGGGACAGTGGAAGGTCGAAAGAGAAGTAGAAGGAGATGAAGGGAGAGGGGAGGATGTTCCGCATCCTTTGCGATGGAAGGGAGACAGAGATCCGTCAAGAGACCCCACATCGCCGAAAACATGGCCATCTGGACCTCTCTTCGTTTCTTTTTATTCTTGTTTTGAAGCCCCCTAACCAGAATGAACAGTGTATATCGACGGGTGTACTTAGTTGCTCATCCGCGCACAAAATCCGAAAGCGCAATTTACGATCGTTCCGGAAATTAATTCGCGAAAATACTTCCGTTCGCGTGCGATGAAGTATATAATATTATATTTTAAACAGAGAGAGAAAGCGCGCAATTTTTTTCCTCTCAGCTACGGTAGTCAAACGATGATACAGCGGAAAAATTAATCTCATGCCGTTAATACACAGAAAACTAATCTTTTCGGGTGACGTTGGTCTTGGGAGGTCACCGTGAATGATCGCTCGACAATCGGCTTCGTCTACAGTGAAGGTCGCAAGCGCGAAACAGTCGATTGAAGACTTTCTTGCATCATCATCACCTTCGTCTTGAGTCTTGAAGGCATACACTGCAATGGCCTTTTATTTGCGATAATACGAACATCAACCGCTAACGATCGTTGACAACGACATGCGAACAAGTGCTAAGTCTGGAAGCGTTACTGCGTGTCATTATTCGCAAATCAATAGGATCTGGTTTGTATTAAATGCGCGTGGGAAAATTTCAAATTGTTTTTACAAGATACGAAAGTAAAAATATATAGAAAGAAAAATAAAACGCAATTAAGCAAGAAAATGCGGTTATTGAATTAATCTTCTTTAGAGTCGAGAAGATGGGGAGAAAACTCGATAGCACTGACGAGTTCCATGACTTTTCACAAGTTCTGCTGATACATTGCTACTGTTTGCAGCAGGGTCGGCAGCTACGAGCTGCCCTCAGCGAAGGTCTTGTATTATGGTAAACGAGACATTGGTGGTAGGCTGCCAGTCAGGAATGCCCCTACCACGTATATTCCTCTTTCTCTTTCTGTATTTGCCTTTCTCTTCCTGTTCCTCACGCTCTTCTTCGTGGTCACTGTTTGCAGTAGCTTCGTCGCCGTTCGTTTCCTACTTGCTGTCGCGAAACCCTCTAATGAAAGTTCTTCTCCCTATCATCGTTTAACACCTACTGATAATATTTTTGCTATTGATATTATCTGAGAATTATTTGTCTCTACAATCTGTTTTCATAATAAAATTTACTCTGCGAGTATTGCAAAGTAATATTAAAAACATTTCCGAATGTTTATTTATTTTCAACATGGAATAGAAAAAAAACAAAAGTTCTAAGATGAATTATCAACAAAAGAAATATGAGATTTACATGACTATTAAAGAACAATAATTAATAAGATGCTGGACTATGCATACAGTCGATGTCGTTAAGTCGTTCAAAGTTAATGGCAGCTTGACAACTTGTGACGCGAGAAACGCGTTCGTTATGGCTCTCTTATGGAGACACGATGATAATTCAATTACGGTCGGGTACACACGTTGAATAGCTCGTGCGCATGAATATTGGTTACGCATGCAAAGAGAGAGAGAGAGAGAGAAAGAGAGAAAGAGTGAGAGCGGGGACAAGACCGCACGTACTATATTTGCACTAATGGATAACGAATGCACACCTCGTAAAAGTACGCCCCGAGCCACGTTTAAGTCGATCCGCTAACCAGATTGATGTATACGCGTAACGGATGCCCGTAGACAAGTCAAACGCATTTATCTGTGACATCTGTGTCATTTGCTTTTTCAGGCAAAGTTTTCTTTAATAACGAAAAATTCTCCTGAATATCACAAAGATTGCTTTTATATATGATTAGTATATTATATAATATTTACATGCATCTAATTTACAAAAGAAAGAAATCTTGGCTCTCTCTTTCTCTTTTATAGTATTTGCATAATAGATTTAAGTTTCAATAATGTTTAACGGTTCAAAAGAAAATTTGTTTTTAAAAAGATAGTCTTTGAGCAAATTGTAACTTTATAACTTCGCATATGTATGTGAGAAAAGAGCTAGATGCACACACATATACATACACAGATATATATACCAAATCGTTTTTTACTAAATTTAATTAAAGAGAATAATGATCAATTTTATTTTACATATCATTTTCTGAGCGTAGCATGAGCGGATTGTATTCATTAAAATACAAACGTTTCTGCATATTAACGAGCAGATATCATATCAAGTTACGTATTTTGTCTGATAATATCGTTACAAATTAATTTGCATTGTGCGTCGCAAACGTGAATCGCATAAAAAAAACTATACTTGTGCCATTAATTACATAAAAAATAAAATTTGACATAATTATATAATGTTTCTGTTCTGATATACATTTCTTTATCTTTCTCTCTCCGTTTCTCACACATATTCTCTTCAATTAGAATATGTGTGAGAATAATACACTTTGTATAACAATTAGACTTGTTATAAAAAGATTTAATATCAAGAAATAGTTTAAACATATTTTAGTTTTTGTAAATAATAAATATTTTAATTTGCGAACTGTTTAAAGAAAAAGAAATAGAAAAATTGTAAGAAAATGTTAAAAGTTTTTATATGATTTTTAATATAAAAAATTAGAAAAAAATTTACCGTACAATTCATAAAAATAGTAATACAAAAAAATAGTAATACAAAAAATAGTAATACAAAAAAATAAAAATTATACGATGTAAAACGTAGTACAAGAAATATTTGATTATTTATAGTAAAAAAACTCTTTCTATGCAAAAACACTTTTTCTATTTTATTAAATGTTCTATTGTTTTTTAAACCATATCTGAATAATGCAGCAATTTAAATGTCTCATTTAAACTTTTGTTTTGATTTGAC
Source organism: Pseudomyrmex cubaensis (assembly GCA_014825685.1). Lineage (NCBI taxonomy): Eukaryota > Metazoa > Arthropoda > Insecta > Hymenoptera > Formicidae > Pseudomyrmex > Pseudomyrmex cubaensis. The sequence continues at coordinate 1,172 of QVOA01003385.1, read as the reverse complement.
ATGTATCTTCCAAGGATTAAGCAGATAGTTTGCTACTTTTTGTTTGCTCGAATTTATCTAGATAACGTTTGTTACAGAAAAGTTATTACAAAATCTATTAAAAATAACTATTTTTCAACAACTTTTTATGACTATTATGTCACTAAAATCTGAAGATAAAATTGAAGAATATTAAGTACTTTCCTGAGAGTCAAAATGTATCAACTATCGATATATTGAAAAATGTTTGATTATCCCAATATGGTAACAAAATTATTTAATTCGCAAAATATTTACTATTGCCAAAGAGAAGACTAAAAGCGGTCAGGCTCATAAGAAAATGTGTAATCGTTTTGTTTCACCCCGTAAGTCAGCGCAATGTCCACGATGGTGCACATTGGCAACTGCGTAGCCATGTCAACAAGCGACTTGTCAGGGCGTACGCCACAACTGAATATGGTTCTATTCCGTGATATGTTCACAAGTTGTCGTTCAATTATGTGCTATGTGCAAAAGAAACCAAAATTAACAAAAAAACAAAACCTTCTTACCTTTTTTGAAAAATAATAATTAAACTATATTCGTACAAAGCTACCCGTGTACATGCGTGTGCTATATTTTTTAACCACACCATATGCAGAACATGCTACTGCATATGACAGTCCGCAGTCTGTGCAAAGTGGGACGGAAAAATATACACAAATTTCTACATATTATACAATAAATACTGTGTAAAACCTAAAGAATTCTTGTTCTCCTATCTTCTAACGACGACAATCACTAAACCTACAAAAACCTGCCTGCAAAAGCACAAACATACTAAAATCATACGAAAAAAATACTTTGCGAAACGTTTATATTTCAACCAATTCCTGTTCCCCGAAAAGAAAAGTTCCACCAAGGTGGAATACAATCAAACGCATATATCTCGCGCCGCCGCACTACACTTTGATCTAAGCCATTATAGCAGAGAAGCGGTGCCGTAACATACTCATTTAACTTCTGGCCAAAAAAATGTATAAACGCAAAAATCTCGGCTTCTAGGCCGAATATCGAAAAAATAAAAAAACATACTCCTAGAGCTCTTCAAGACGAATCGATTGATATGGTCATTTGTTAAGAAATGTCAATTTTTAAGAGTTGTACTGCTGGCACAAAAATGCGATTATCTCGGCTTCTAGGCCGAATATCGA
>QVOA01003383.1:0-39370 GCA_014825685.1 Pseudomyrmex cubaensis | reverse complement strand
AGTAGGGATATAGGATACATTCTGATTGGTCAATTTCCTTACGGCTACGTCTTACGTCCTTACGTCATTTTGTGTGTGATGGCCTTAAGAATCTCTAGATTAAGCTCGTTTCATATCTTTTTATTTTGCAGAACTACTCATTGATCCACATATTATCTTTATATAAAACATATGCAAGTGCAAGTTGCGCGAGTGTGTGTATGTGTGTACGTATTGCGTACACATGTGAGTCATATATATAGATATAATCATGGATATAATAGTGTGTACTCTTGATTAGCAGTGGTTTGGTAGTTAACCGCAAACTCCTGTTGAGAGTGTGGTTGAGTGTATCAATCGTTAACTAATGAAGTTATCTGTTGCGTATACAAAGTGTACTTGTTCATAAATGTTAATATAACTCTAACACGAAGTTAACAGATATTTTACGATTACGCTTGCAATCTCAAAGACGAACGAAAGCTTAACTAGAATGCCGTTGGCGACTCTAACGGCTCCTTGGACTGAGCACTGTGTAAATGAAAAGGTAATCTGACAAATTTCTAATGTTTTTGCAATATATAACTTTTCCGAAACTAGTTGTTGAAAAGAAAAGAAATCGTGCAATTTTTTGAAATAAGTTTATTTTAGCTTTTCTTCGTTAAATATGTTACACACAAAGTCATTGTTTTCTTCCCGTTCTTTTTCCTTCAGCAAAGTACGGAGATTCTTCCAGCCGAGAATCAGGAAGAAACGATGATTACTCAGGGAAATTTAAGTGATAGATCCAATGGGTGTTCAGAATCACATGAGATTGAACTACGTGAGATGGTTCGGGATGGTTATGAGAAAGCTGAACCATCTCACTTTGAACTGTTAAAAGTCCTTGGTCAGGGATCTTTTGGCAAGGTAAAAATTACACAAATGTGCCAAAAATTTATATAGGGTGTGGCAGGGACAGATGGTATACTCAAGCAACAGATGACAAATTGTATCTTCTTACTAAGTGCACATTACTCAAAAAATGTTTAAACTTGAGTTTTTTAAAATTAAACAACAGACAAAATATAAATAATAGATGAAAGAATTTTATTCTGTATTTTTTATTTATTTTTGCATTAGAAAATAAATCTCTTGTGCAATACCATCTATTTTGCTGCATTCTGTATATTTTAGAAGTTTTTATAGTTTGTGATAGATTATCTGAGGTATCTTTAAACTCTCATTTTCTTACAGGTATTTTTAGTGAGAAAAATTGTTGGGAAAGATAGTGGCACACTGTATGCTATGAAGGTTTTAAAAAAGGCAACATTAAAAGGTATATCTCTCTTTGAAAAATTAATAGCTATCTAGCAAATACATCTCTTTAATTAATTTTTATCTTATAACCGTTTTTCCTTTAGTGCGTGATAGAGTTAGAACCAAAATGGAGAGAAATATATTGGTAGATGTGGAACATCCATTTATTGTTCGATTGCAGTATGCATTCCAAACAGAAGGAAAACTCTATTTAATTCTAGATTTTTTACGAGGTGGTGATCTCTTTTCCAGGTTAAACAAAGAGGTGGGCAAAGGCTAAAGAGGTGTTATTCAAAAATTGATTGCATTCTATTATTGCCTTATATGAGTGATTTGAAACTCAATAATAATCTGCTACATAAATGTAATATCTTGAATTTTAGGTCATGTTCACGGAAGAAGATGTTAAGTTTTATTTGGCTGAGTTAGCACTTGCTCTTGATCATATACATAAACTAGGAATTATTTACCGAGATCTGAAACCTGAAAAGTTTGTATTGCTTGTGCGATTTATATATATTTTTAAATATATACTTTTACTTTCTTTATTACATGGTTTATTAATTTCTTCTTTGTTTTTATAAAACAGTATTTTATTAGATACAGAAGGCCATATATCTTTAACAGATTTTGGCCTAAGTAAACAACCTTTGGATGATTCAAAAACTTATTCATTTTGTGGAACTGTTGAATACATGGCACCAGAAATTGTTAACAGGAAAGGACACACTTTTACCGCGGATTGGTGGAGTTTTGGTGTTTTAATGGTTAGTTACGTTTTATATGTGTCTGTCATTTTTGTGGTACAATTAATACGTAAAAGATATAGATGTTGAAATATTTAATTAAATGTTAAATACATTTAACCTTTTAATATTTTCAGTTTGAAATGCTGACAGGTGCTCTTCCGTTTCAAGGTGCCACTCGTAAAGAAACAATGACGCAAATCTTGAAGGCTAAATTAGGAATGCCACTCAATATCTCACCAGAAGCACAGGCACTTTTAAGGGTATTGTTTAAGAGAAATCCAGCAAATCGTCTTGGTTCTGGTATTATAAAGAGACTTGCATATCATTCTATATAATTGACATATCTTACGAACATAAAATGTGTATTGCTCTTGTATATGTGTACATGTAAAAGCACATGTCTCTTTATTCTTTTCAGGAGGGACAGAAGAAATTAAAAATCATATTTTCTTTGCTAATATTGACTGGGATGCTCTTTATAAAAAAGAAATAAAACCGCCGTTCAAACCAGCTATTAAAGACGATGATGCGTTTTATTTTGATAGTGAATTCACCTGTAAAACACCAAAAGGTGATTTGAAAACAGAAAACCAGTAGACTGAATATATATGCAAATTGATAATAATTAAATCTGCAGTTAAATGTCTTTACAAAAGAAATTCTCGCGTCTTCTCAGATTCCCCCGGTGCAAATTGATAATAATTAAATCTGCAGTTAAATGTCTTTACAAAAGAAATTCTCGCGTCTTCTCAGATTCCCCCGGTGTGCCGCCTAGTGCAAACGCTCACGAATTATTTCGCGGGTTCAGTTTCGTTGCACCAGGGTTGCTTGCGGATGTGGATCACGCCAAATCACCGGACTTTAGGAATTATGGTAGCATCAGCGCTACCTTTCCATCTTACGTTAATTCGACTTCCATAACTGACGAATACGAATTCAAACACGAGATTGGCAGAGGAGGATACAGCGTGGTGTATTTAGCTGTTCATATATCAACCAAAACGGAGTATGCGGTTAAGGTAACCTTTTGAGCTTAGAAATATCAAAAATAAAAAACAAACAAGTAGAGATATAGAAAAATCATTGAACAACTGAAATAGGTAATTGAGAAATCAAGCCGAGATCCAACGGAGGAAATAGAGATACTGTTGCGATACGGTAGACATCCTCATATTGTAACACTGAGAGCGGTCCACGAGGACGACAAACGAGTGTATCTCGTATTGGAACTTTTGCGCGGTGGCGAACTTCTCGATCGTTTACTACAGCGACGAAACTTCACTGAACGCGAAGCTGCCGAAGTTATTCATACTGTTACCAGTGTAATACACTATCTTCACGAGAACGGAGTAAGTATAACGTATATATGGCGCGATTTTATGGCACATCTTGCATTTGTACGCGCACATCTTTTGTCTCCACAAAACGGAGTTCATATTATTAATGAACTAAAAAAAAGAACAAAAACAGGTGGTTCATAGAGACTTGAAGCCGTCGAACATTCTATACGCGAAATCCGGTGGTGATCCAACGACGCTTTGTATATGCGATCTTGGCTTTGCAAAACAATTACGTGCGGAAAATGGCTTGTTAATGACGCCTTGTTACACAGCGAACTTTGTGGCACCCGAAGTGCTGAAACGTCAAGGATACGACGCGGCGTGTGACATATGGTCACTCGGAGTTCTGTTGTACATTATGTTAGCTGGGTATGTTGGAAAAAAAACTTGAAAGAAATATGGATTATCATGTACGATCATGCGATTAAATCGATTCTACCACACATACACACAGATATACGCCTTTTCGTAACAGTCCGGGTGATAACGCGAGCGATATATTAGACCGCATTGGTCCGGGATACATTGACGTAGAAAGCGGAATATGGTGTCATATTTCGAACGAAGCTAAGGAACTAGTTAAAAGGATGTTACACGTGGATCCCAATCGAAGGCCTACAGCAGCCGTTATTTTAAAATCTCCCTGGGTCGTAAATCGACATCGTCTTCCTCAAAAAGTATTGCCTGATGTTATAAAAGATCCCCATAGTCTGAAGGTAGGCGTCACTACTAAAATATAATACTTTCTTAAGTATAACAGTCCCTCAACAATTTGACTTGATGTTCAAGAATCTTGCATTTCAGATAGCGGTAGCGGCGACATACAGAGCAATGGCGCATAATTTAAGATTACCTCATATCGGTCCTGTGGTGATGTCCGATTTGGCACGTCGCAGAACACAAGGCAAATCTACCGGTCCCACCCAAGTTTAAGATGTCTTATCATGTCTCTTGTATATTAAAAATTTAACTTGTATTTTTAAGATTTTCAAAATGGAGATAGAAAAAGAAAAAACAAATGTTTAAAGTACAAGCGATGGAGAGTTTAAAATAATGAGATATGACATGTATGACATCAACATGGTGTATGTCGAAACGTTCCTGACAGTGAGCGCCGAATGTGATATTTTATTTCTAGTTCTCCATTGTGTTTTAAGGCTCCTAAGTCGAGTTGCGGCTTAGAAGTAAGACATTTATTTTATTTGCATGTCAACTCTCGCACACTTTTAATAGTACAAATTGGTAAAATGTATCGAAGATTCTCTCTGAGTCGTAGTAACCTAAATAAATAGCCATAAATCTTGCTCAACGTAAACAAAATTCTATTTTCGCTGGAAATTTACAACACGTACATGTAGGGAGTGCATCGCGTAACATGTAAAATTGTTGCTAGATAAAAACAGAGATGAATTTTTCCGGTATATTTTATCATTTTTTAGATACTATGTCAAAATACGCACACCGGCATGTAAAAAAAAAAATAATTAATTTATAATGCAAGAAAAATTTATATAAATTCTTGTTTCTGTCGTTAGAAATCAACGCGGTTGCAGAGAGAAATTAGGAGCCTTATAATAATATCTATACGCATATATATATTATATATATATATACATACACGCACACACCTGTGTTAATCAAATGTTGCCATGGCTCTTGAAAGAGCAAATAATTCCGGTAATAGAAAGTTATTTTATTGATATTTCTTTAGATTTTTTACATTATTTTTTATATTTAATTATATATATGTACATATGTGTACATATATGTATATATATGTATTTTCAAGTGTAGTATTTTTAAATATAAAAAAAATGTTGCTTGAAAATAATGACATTCAAAATTAGCAGAATTCACTAACTATATTTAAGAACATAAAAGTATTTTGATGTATTAACATTCAATCATGTAATCATACAAAATATTTTACTTGTGTAATGTGTAGTTAGATTGAATTTAATTTTCTAATTGAATGTATACTATTGAATAATATATATTTCAGCCTAATATATATTGAATATATATTTTCCTCATATATGATATTACACCATTTTAAAAATTGTTTATGAAAAACTCGAAGTATTTGTAAGTATATGCATACGTTGTATATGGTCTGATAATTGCGCACTATAATCGTATAAAATATATGATTTTATTAGTTTATTTAAGTTTTGATATATTTAGTTTATATATATTTAATTGATATATATACATATAAATTTGTTAAATAAATTTAATAAAATTGCACTGAGATTATCCTTTTTTTTATAATTTCAAAAATTATTTCTCCCTAATAGTAAATTCGACTTTATAGCCTGAAGTTGTCCAAGGATAGAAATAAAATGAAAAAATCGTTATACATAAACTTAAATGGGACGTTTCGATCAATCTTTAATTTTGATCATCATCAGCCAACTTGGTGAATTTCAAATAGACAAACAGCTATTACACGTCAACACGTGAGAAGAGTCGCTAACAGATAAACAGAGTAGACAAAGACCCTGTATCTTTGTATTCGACCTATAAGGTTGAATTTACTATTTGGTATAATCCCTTTTTTTAAGGCCTGTAATAATTCATTTTATTTCTGCCTATTAGAAATAGAAAATTCTCTCTTTGGGTCACTTGTTTTTCAAACTAAATTCAAACGTTCGCGCGAGTCGACAAAAGTGAGGTCGCCTTTAACATAACGTGTCTCCATCTCGATAAATATCTCTTTACTAACATCAATATCAATTCAGGTATACCCGGTTGTATGATTTGCGTTAATTTGTGTCAGCTGGCTTGTATATGGGCGTTAAAATTTTACCGTGTAACATATGTACTTTATACTACTGTAATTGTTCGTTACTTGTAGGGAAGTAAAAGCAACACAAACCCCGTCCTGGCTAATATATTTACAACGTGGTTTAGGACAGTAAAGATAGGTAAGCAGAAGCCGCAATTTTGTTCGTACTACCGCAGTGCACAAAACCGATACGAATAATTTAATATAACGATAGATATATAGAATTACATTATATAAAAACAAATTTAATTAGAAAAAAATTACAAGACTAAGAAGAGAATATTTTTAGGTTGTTCTAATATGATTCAAAAAGGACCTCGTCCATTAGTACTGTGCGGCCCTTCGGGCAGTGGAAAAAGCACTTTTATAAAACGAATGTTTGAAGAATTTCCTGACACTTTCAAGTTTTCGGTGTCTCACACAACCAGAGCGCCCAGACCTGGCGAGGAGGACGGGAAACATTATTATTTTACGAATAGAGAGAAAATGCAGGAACAAATAAAAAATGGCGAATTTATCGAAAGTGCTACGTTCAGCGGAAATCTATATGGGACGAGGTAAGAAAACTCAACAGTTATGCGCCGTAAATACATGTACAAGAACCCAAAGTTTAAATATACATGCATTGCAGCAAACAAGCAGTTGAAGAAGTGGAGAAATTAGGAAAAATATGTGTATTAGATATTGATGTACAAGGTGTCAAGCAGATAAAATCCACCTATCTTAAGCCTCTTTATATCTTCATAAAACCACCATCTCTGGCAGAGTTAGAACGTCGATTAAGAGAAAGAAAGACAGAAACTGCGGAATCGCTGGAACGTAGATTAGCAGTTGCCAAAACTGAACTAGAATATGGTACGGTTTTTGTTTAGGATTTACAACATAAAAATATTGTCACAGAAAAACGCTGCTTTTATACATGTGTTATATATGATATGTTGTGTTTAGGTGAAACACCAGGTAATTTCGACATTGTCATAGAGAATGATAATTTTGAGAAAGCATATGAGATTTTCCGAAACTTTATTATGGCTAATTATAATCTACAAGGTGAGTCTACTTTATTGACTTTATAGTCATTTTTGTTCTTTTTAATATTTCACAAATATTTAATTAGAATGATTAGATTTGGTGAATTTTGTACAAATTCTATTCTAAAGTAGATGCAAATGTAACTTTCTAAAAACAAAATTATTTCTTATAGCTGGAACAAAAAGCTAGCAGATCGTTGGTTTTCTCGCGCTATTACTTGGAATATTCTCTCTTCTAGGTATTGTATGTTTAACACGGCGAAAAGCATAATATATTTTTTAATGAAATGTTCGCTGACTATTGATACAAATATATTTACCGACTATGTAAACACGTAGAGAGTCAGAATCAATTCCTAGGAACTGCAAAACAACTTTTATTTTTATTAATTGCAGGCATTTTTATTAGTGTCATTTTTATGACACTAAATACTAGTATCAGGTTGCTCTTGAAACCCTGATGAAGTAAACTGAAATGTTCACGAAACGTCGATATAAAAATGACACTAACACGGTTCAAACCCGAAAAACATCTTCAAAATATGATTATTATTTATACTTGTTACACATTAGAATTGTCTCTATAAAAATGATAATTTAGTGCTTTTGAAACTTCGCATTTTCGCGATAACACGCATCTTTAAGTTTATTTTTGATAAATATTACAAAAACAAAATAGAACGGCTTTGTGAGCATTTCTCAATTTGCACTGGCTTTCTCAACGTGTATGCATATACGTGTATAGTACCGCGCGCGTGTAACTGTAATGATATAATACGGTGCGCGCATTATATCATGTTTGCATAATATTAATTGTGAAGGTTTTTACTATATATTTTTTGATATACTAATGATAAAAACTTGCAACAGTCGCATATGTGTTCTATTAAATCCAATGATGTTTCAGTGAAACAAAACTTATTTTTATGAGATAGATAGCATTAACAAATTAATAACTGATTAGAATAGAAAGATCCATTCTCTCACGAAAAGTGCGAGAAAGATTTTTCATATAAAAAAAAATATATATATAAAATTTTATCTTATAACACTAAATATTAAACTATAAATCCCAAATAAAATAGATATAGAATTCTAGTTGTAGCTAACTGAGACTATTCACCAAAAAAGGTTGTGTTCCAATAGAGTAGGCTAATTTGTAAAAAAAATACTTACGATTTCCTTGTACTTATTCTTCGTGATAAATATCGTAATATAAAAAACGTCACGTATATTTACTTCCGGATTACTACATCATGATCAGATCTCAACATTAGCACATCCCAAGTACTTAGAATTAAAATCGTAGAACGCACGCGTTCAAACATTCCTGTAAAATCTGCGTTTACAGTCAATGGGTAATTTTATATTCTTGTAGAGGGAAATATTGACAGGAAAGTTATTTCCTGAATTATATATATATTCTAGAAAATTGTCTTATTGCACGAAATTTTTAGTTTATACAATTGAAATATCTGTGTAATAAGATATAATAAAATATACTCGAGTAAATAAGATAGAAAAATATCAATTAACTTTGTTGAGTTGCACTGGCAATTCGATGTGACTGAATTCACTTTTGCATTAAAAAAGTTTTTTTATTTAGAATCAGCCGATGTTAGTAACGATTTGTAGAAATAAAATATGTTATTGTGTATATATATATAGTATATAGTATATATATAAACTATAGTATATAAGAAAATATACAATTGTTGTGCATATGTATTTTCAATTATATATTCAATAAATGCTTTGAGTTAGTAGAAATTCGTGAATTCTATATATTAGATATTTAATAAGTAATATATATATATATATATATGAAATAATAGGAAGGTATATATATGAAAAATCTTGTTAATTATATATACTCCGGAAACAATTAATTGTCATTATCCGATTTTTCGTCTTTCTCTTCATTCGATCATTTTGTTCTTTTTTTTCCTTAATCAGACAATCGGAGGATCAGCAGATTCCGATCGATGACGATGAGTGGAATAATCACGTTTGGGCCATTCGCCGTGATGATGACGCGTCTTGTGTCGTGGCAATTCGCTTATTTCGATGGATGTCACTTTGACATTTTCTTCCTGCTTTCCACGGCTATCGGCAATCTCTTCGCGAATGAGATTGTCGCCGTAATTCCGAGGTGTAGTGTCAATTGTCGCTTTATTCTCGAGTCGGGTCGTGGGTTTCTTGAAGAATGTGTATCTGATTACTTGGGGCCGCGGTTGAAAGATATTTTCTGCCGGCAAGGAATCGGAAATAACTGATGACGCGTCCGCGACTTGCGCGTCGCTCACTGTGTTGATCATCGCGTTCTCGCTAACAATCTTTTCGAGATAATTAAGTCGTTGGTCCGCATCACGCGTCTCCGATTTACCCAACACGTTGAAATCCGACTGTTTAGACGAGTCGTAAAATCGTCGATTTGCTCGAAACCCTTCCTCATCTCCGCTACTCTTTCCAGAATACATTCCTGGCTGAAGCATACCAATTTGATTGGCGGCACGCTCTAGATATTTCTCGAGAGCGTTCCAATTTTCCAGATCTCGAGAGATTGCTCGTCTAACGAGCTTGGATATACCCTCGATGTTCGCGTTTCGTTGATTCCCGTCGTTGTCGGTAATTGTCCGACGTTGTTCGCCGTGAAAAGGCGCGACTTTATTCACGATATCGTAATCGTGTCTAGATCTTATCGCTTCTCCTCGTTGCTCGTTCGACGGAGCTCTCTCGTTGTCCATTACGACGAGCGATCCATTAGTCGTCGGGACAGGGCGATTCACGTTTCCGGCTGAGTTTTCCGGCTCTGCGAAAGGCACTTGAAAGCTCCTCTCCAACACCGCGTTTTGATCGACGTGGTCGAGTTTCTGCTGATCGGCCACATCGCGAACATCCGGATAAAACGCTTCGTAAAACACGGGTCCCTTCGCCAACTTGTACCTGTCATCAGAAACGCGCGAATAAAAGACAATTGTGATTTATCGCCTTTGATCATGTTGTTTTGTTTTTAGAAACAAAAATCATCACGCGGATTATCGAACTTTGAGCGTGCTGAAAGCGATAATAATCACCTAGGCGTTTCCGTATACCATGGCAATAGAGCGGTCGCATTGATGACGATGGATGATACATCTATGAAAAAAAAAAAAAAGATATTAAGTGCACATGTATTCCGCAATCTTCCCTAAACCATCAATCACGGCGTCACAATTTTACACACACATACCTAAACAAGTAGCGATCAGAATTGCCGCCAACGACACGTATTCCCAAGATGCCATGACTGTGTATAATCGAATCTACGACCTACGACTGAGCTTCTCCAAGAGAAAGAGACAAGTAGGCGCGCTCGCGCGCGTGTATTTTCGTAGTTTCTTAAAATAAATCTCGTGGTTTCTCTGTGAGTTCAGAATGTGTCGCGCTGACATTCGCGCTCTGCGTTCCATTTGTTACATTATTACATCGCGAATTCCCTCGCGAACGACAAGGGTCATACTATGGTTCGCTATTACGTCCAATTAATCAAACTCTCCGTTGCGAACAAACTGACCGTTGATCAAATCATCGCGACCCACGTTCATTATTGTCACGCGAGGATCCGTGTAATATGTCTGCGGAGCCAATTAATCACGTGTATGAAAGTTTCTCGCGGTTAAAGCGAGAGAGAGAGTTGTGTCCGCTCAGTTCCGATGTGTAATTATCCGTTCCGCGGAAACACAAACTTATCGAAAAAGTCGAAACTTCTTCGCCTTGGTACGAAAATGGAAGCGCAAAAGTCGCTTGTAATCGAATCGAGGGATTTCGAGAAAATAACGTAATTTTCAAGAGAAAAATTATTACACGTCGCGATATTTAGATAATTTTTAGAACGACAAGAAAAAAAAAGAGAAAAACTTGGAACGAGTGGATGCACCGCGCGAGAACATTTTTCTTCGTTAGTAAGGAAACTCCTGTCCTCTTGCCGGTGATTGAAACTTTTTAGCGTGGTAAAGCTCGGCGAAAAACAAGACGGCGCAGGAAAGCAGCCCGATCAACAGTCCGACGAACGTGAGGGAATAATGCTCCATGGTGAGTTTGATCTTCCTCTCGCTCTTCTTCATCTTCCTTCTCTGCTCGAGGGCGTATATCGGATACGTCAAGTTCTCGTACCACATCGAGATTAGACCCGCCTGCTGCATCCTTAATATTAACTCGTCGACCCTCTCTTGGTACGGCGAGTAAAGTCTTATTACGTAAGACAACAGGGAAGTGGTCGGACACTCCTCGACTACGTGCAACATATAGTTACCGTCCGCGTCGTAAAATATGGACAGATCTTCGAGCTCGACTGACGAGTAACGCGTGAAGGCGATCGAAGTTTTGTCGAAGGCCACCAACTCGATGGTCGGTTTGTTCGATGTCACAACTTTGAACTTGCTCTGCAATTTCACGTCCAACGTGTCGTTCTCCGTGAATGTGTTTTCCTTCAAGTTTGAGTATTTGGTAATTATAGTGTAGTTCGAGTCGGCGACTTCCTCAAGAGTGTTAAGCTCGGGATAATGAAAAGGATTGCTCAAGCCGGACACGAGACAACTTTGATAGAGACCGGTGACAATGAGCCCGAAGAAAAGTGTGCCGATCAACAGGGCTTTCTGGGCGCTGCCGCTGTCGGCGTCTTCCTTCAATGGGTAACACATGGTCTCGACGAGGTCGAAGCACGACAAGATGTAAGAATTTATCCGCGGCGGTGAATCCTGCGATCGATGACGCGAAGAAACGAAATCCGTCGTTCTGGCTGAAGAAAGAGCGACGGGCTCTCGACGACGTAACAACTTGCCGTAGTGTTTGATGAGGAGCCACAGAACGGACACGAGAACGTTGTACACCGCGAGGGCGATCCACAGATCGGACGCGAACGGCATTATCGGCATGTAGGATTTGGGCACGAAACCGGCTGTCGGCGCGATAAAACACAACTTGTCGTCGTAAACGCTGGCCGTAAACTCGTATCCTCGATACTCCTTGTACTGATTGGTGATGAAAGTTGTGATGATCATGTCCGCCTCGCCGTCCTCGATGTATTTCAGAGTACTCTGAAAGGGATCTCTCTTGGCGAGGTTGGCGAACACATTGTAAACGAAGTTGGCTCCCATCATTTTCTCAAGCAATAACATCGCGTTCGCGTCCAGTTTGCAAAATCTCGGCTTCCCCGTGCTTCTGTCGTACGTGACGTTCATCATCGTGGAATTGAACACGACCACGCGCAACGGATATTGGTTGAGATTCCCGAAGCTGCTGTAAAGCTCGACGTTGTCATCCCGTTGGCGATCCGTCTCCAAGCAGTTCTTGCGCACGACGCCGTACTCGTTTCGCCGATTCTTCTCGAACGGCAGATATCTGCTCAGACACCGAAATTCGTCCAGCATCGAGATAACGACGATCCTGTAGACGCTGTAGGTTTGCCAGATAGCGCGAAACATCTCCCGCGACGGAGTCGCTTCGGCGATGGCACTCGGAGCGGTGACGATCACCAGGTACTGATTAGTGGCTTTCCAGATGTGCTCCTGCTCGCGTATCAGAGAGTTCAGAATATCGATGTCGTCGACGATGAAGATCCACGTGAGATCGACGCGATTCTGCCAGGCGCACCACCGCGAGAAGTGGCTCGTCGTGATCTTGTAGCTGACAATCGACTCGCTCGCCACGTAGTCGGACACGAAGTCCGCGAAATTAGATCGCCCGTCGGAAGAGACGAGGGAAAATATCGACGGATAGAATTCCCGCTTGCTTCGGACGTAGTTTAAAGTGATTCTCAAATTTTCGCTTTCCGTCGATCTCGATGGATAATTTTTTCCAACGATCCTGCCATCTGTCACGTTGCTTGTCGCCGTTATCGTCGTCGACATCGACGTCATTAAGAAAATTATCGCCAGCAACATTATACGACGGGCCGGAAAAAGGTGTTCTTTTTTTTTACTTTCGAAGTATTCAACTATCGAAGCGCGAACATGCCTCGTCCGCTGTATGAACGGTAATCAACATGAAGAACTGAAAAATTCTTGTTTTTATATATAGACGTTGAGGTCGATATAGCTAAAGGGAAAGCTGTCGTAGATAGAAATCGTGCAGGTGAAGTCTGTGAAAAACATTGCGAGGGATAATCGCGGCGCACAAGAGCGCGATGTTAACGTGGAATACCATCCGGGCGGGAACTTTATTGTATTTTGACGAGCTCGACCGCACTGATCACTCGAGCTGATGTTTCGTGGTAAAAAGGGTCGTAAATCATCCACGACGAGAGATCCGAAGAAGAAATGTTGAAAGTCAAATTCACACGACTTTGGCCAATTTGAAAGAATATGATATAATGACAATGATGATCCGTTCCGAAGTTCAAAATTTATTAGAATCCTCATTCTCTTCCTTTCGCTACAAAGCTCTCATTATTATTGATACTCGGCAATCACGCGTAACACGTCCTATATTTACGTCGATTTGATGACAAACTTGAAGCGTCGCGCGGAAAAGAGCAATGAGAGCGATGTGATAAATCGTCGCTTGTTCTTTCTCATTTATCGTTTTTGTAAATTTCCAGTAAGAGATAACTAAAATCGACGAGCATGTCATGCGCGAAATGAAACGCGATGCGACGTCAGGACGTGAACTATCTCTAGAGCAGTTTTTTTTTTTTTTTTTTATATTGCGTTGTATGTATATGTATGAATCTACACATGTATGTACATATGTATGAATTTACATTGAAAACATATCTAAGATATTGGATCATTAAATATGAAACTTGACAAATGTATATATTTAAAAATATATAATATATATTTGTCAAGTTTCATATTTAAGGACTTAATATATAATGTACAAAATCCGGCCGAATAATATGTAAAAGAGAGTACGACGTGATGAAAAACTAAATAAATATAGAATAAAGTTTTTTCATATTTGATTTAGTTTTTCGAGACAATCGAGTTTGTTTGCAAACACGATACGCGTTATACGCGTCGCTCAACGATAACTTCATCTTAGCTACGTAACAACGTATCTACGCAGCGGATTTTTAAACTCGATTTTTTCAAAAGCCGAAGATAAAAAATTTTATTTTATATTTTTTTCACAAAGAATCACGTTGTGCCCGCTTGTACAATCTTATTCGGTTAGATCCGCTTGTACACGTATATATACAAGATGTCCGGTAATGACCGCATTACCTCTCCTAAGCAAGTAGAGTGGGTTGTGCTGGGTCGAGAAGCCCTTTAACATCTTCGCAATAATTAATGAGTTGTTAATTAATGAGGACCCAGGAGTGTGTGTGAGCGCGCGTAAAGAGACAGCCCAGCTGTTTTCGCGCGCTTACGGTTGCCAGAAAAAAAACACACACACACAATGTAAAAACTATTATTTTGTGCACTTTTTTATTTACTTTTCTTACGCGCCTGGGTTGTATTTTCACGCTCATTCACGCGGATCTTTGCTGATTAATTATTTTAACTAATTAATCATTGAGAACCTCGGAAAATGGACTTTCCGATCAAGTACAAGCCGCTTCAGTTGTTTCCGAGAGGTGATGTGTTTATTACCGGATACCTCGTATAATTACCTTGTAAATTCTGATTTACAGTAAAGTTCGTTACGAGCGTCGTAATTCGTTACGGACAAAGGCGCTTTGACGGAAAAGCAACGGGATGATTGTCAATCAGCTCGACTACCTATACCGCGCGCGTTCGCGTAACCAGCTTTAAGCGTTTCTCTCTACTAGGAATGCGGTACGCGCCGTCGTCGCGTCGCTGCCGCGTTACACCTTCTTTTATGTTTGCCCGAAGTAAATTGAGCAAACGTTTGCTCCTCCCTTCGTAAACGTCGTGTCCCCCGACGTGTCATTAAATTGAGAGAGCTTGATTGCACAGCGCAAAGATTCTCACGGGATAGAAAACAGCCCCCGTCGATTTTTTTTTTTTTTTTTGTTGTGAAACCCAACGGAAGCATTTTTATTTGCTTTCTCTCTCTCTCTCTCTCTTTTTCCTCTACTTCACTTGTCTCGCTACATTTCGCGAGGGAAACGTAATTGACTGAAACGAGGAGGAATAATTAACGCGACACTTAATAATTGACATCTTTATTATCAAGTAAATATTTTAAGTACAAGATGTTTTTTTTTCTATATTTTATTCAGTGTTGCTCGTAATGTGCAAATTGGCACGCGAAATAAATCATCGTCGCATAAATCATGTCTGACACATTTGCACGTGTTTGTAGCACGCTTTTTATTTGCGCGCACTTGTGACAATTTGTACATATTTGCCGTAATGTTCTACCCTACCTGAAGAACAACAGCTTCGCGCGCGAACATACATACATTCCGACGTGAGTGTGAGTGTCACGTCGGAAAAGTTTGATTACAAGGATTGATCTCGCACGCGCGCGCTAATCGGAGGTACGATTAATAATAATAAGAGGTGGGCTTATCTTTTGCCACACGGTTTATCTGGAATCGAAAGAGCGCGCGTGTATTTTGCCTCTTATGCATGTTATGTACACACGAGCGAAGTCTCGAGTGAAACATGATCGAGGACACACACGTGTTCAATGCGATGTGACGCGATATAGCGGGGTGAAGGAGAGAGAGAGAGAGGGCAGTCAATAAGGGTGGGCGATAAGGGTGAGTATGATGTATGATTTCAAGTACACACACACACACACAATGTGTGCTGTGGAATACGAGGAAAAATGCCGAAAGTATCCGCAGTGTTAAACCGAATAAATGAGAGAGCAGTCGAGCGGTTCGCAAACATGGTAAACACACAAATGTATTTCGATGGAAAAGGTTGACGAGAATTTTTCTCCTCCCACCCCCTCCCGTGTGTTATTTGCGCAATGTGATATTTTTTATGTGTTTGCAGCCGATTATTCGCCGATTATTCACCCTTGTGGCGTTGCTGTTTTCGCGCGCGATGTCGAACAACGATGTCGAGTGCCGTTGGCACAACACCGTCGAGTTTTGGAGCAGCGTTGTTTGCACTATGGAGAACTTCAAAACCGTGAATTTTCACGTTGCGCCCGATAATAAAAGATCAATCGTCGCCCGGCACTTTGAACGATGCTTCGAGGCTTTTGTGCACGGCGTCGCGCGCAAATGCGAGGCAACCGTTGTGTCGAGGACTTACGCGTCTCGTTATTCGGGAAATGCGTCTTTTATCGAATTCAACAAGGACGCGGCTCATCGGGTCGCGCCGGAACGGCCGTCGATTTGGAAGATTGCGTCTGGCGACGCGATCGCTTCCCGTCGCGACGCAACGGCGACCGCCGCCGACGGAATCGGGACGCAAAGAAACAAAACCTACTACGGCGAGAACACGTGGAATGTGCACGTGATTCTCGCGCGAGATATCCTCTTCCTCGATCAGATCTCGAAGGACGACTCGACGTTCGAATGGATGCGTCCGCGCGATCGATTTATCGTGCTGATTTCTCGTCAAGACGAGCGGCCGCGCGATTCGGATTCGGCGATCGACGACGTTTTGCGAACCCTGTGGCGCAGACGCAACGTGCAAAGCGTCTTTGCCGCCGAGATGACGCCGAACGACACGATGACTCGAATCGTTCGCACTTACAACCCGTTCGTGAAAGTTAACGATTCCGGTTCGTATCGATTCCAGATTCCATTCCATGTTCTCGATGACTCCAAACGACTTTTAAAGTTTAAAAAAAAAAAAGGGAGAGAAAAACACTTTTGACTGAGAATTTCGCGTGATTTTTCAGCGTGGGGTAAGATCGAAGTAATAAACGTGAGAACGGCGATGGAAGCGTCGAACGCGCTGTCGCATCTGAAGTATCGGCGAACGAGGAATCTGAATCATTACGAGTTAAAAGTGGGCATATTCACCGAAGGCGAAACGATCAACAACACTCAAGTTCGCACCATCGATTCCGACTCCGACGTTTTCAAGGGATTTGACGATCTGATGTTAAAGACAGTAGCCAACTACATGAATTTCAAAGCGAACATTACAGGTCCGACGGATAATCAGGCGTTCGGCTATCAGTTACCTAATGGGACTTACATCGGCGCGTTGGGTACGTTAGCGATAATTTTATCGTGCGAGTACGATTTTTCTTTGAAATTTTTTAACAATTCACAAAATTACATAAAATTCGCGCACGGTAAATTGTTTTGCTCATATTTTTTGATATTTTGATTTCACGTTGAAATATATTCTTTCAACATGTTCCTCTTGTGTTCATCTTTCTTGAAACGCACTATTTTATTTCTCTTAAATAATTGCTTATGTGCGTACAGGCGACGTGATATACGGTAGAACGGACGTGTGCGCCGAGTCCTTTTTCATAAAAAAGTACAGTATCTCTGACCAAGAAGACGTCGAGTTCAGCACGTACATGGACTTCGACCGGGTGTGCGTGTTCGTTCCGAAGGCGTTCAAAATACCGAAGGGGCTGCGAATATATCATTTCTTCCCGTTGTCGATTTGGGCCTTGACGATGGCGATGTACGTCCTCACGGTCGTGACGTGGTATTTCCTGCAAGTTCTCACCCCGGGCAGGTGAGGTTCCCCGTCATATATCCGTTTGTTTGCACGACGAAAGAAAAATACGCGACGTTTATTTTCAGAACGAGGAACGTCAGCTTTTGCAAAACGTTCTATCGATTGCTCATGCTGAACATCTGTCCCCAGAAGTTGCCCAAGTCAAATGCCGAGAGGATATTGCTGTCGGTCGTTCTGCTCGCCAACGTCACCATGGTGGGGATCTTTGGCGGTATTTTGTACAACAGCTTTGCCCACGACATGTATTATCGGGATATCAATACTCTCGAGGAACTCGACGCCTCGGGGTTGCCGTTAACGTTAACCTCGTTGAGTCTGACCGATCTCTTCGGTCCGAAAAACAACACCGACCTGCCACGCACAATGCAGAATCTACAAAAGAAAATAATATACGGTCCGAGTTCTCTGCAAAGAGCGGCTTTTTATCGCAACGTCTCGGGATTCGTGAAGGAAAGTTATTATTCTATCATCAGGGAGGAATACTTCGACGCGAGCGGCGGGCATTTGATTCATCTCGTCAATGAATGTCCAGGTACGAATATAACGCGACAAGACAGTCTTTTCGTAGCATATGCAACGCTATTTAATATCACGCGCATCTGTTTTTTGTGTGTCAGGTGGATACTATTTGGCGTATCTGTTGCCGAGACAATCGGTTTTGCACGAGAGAATAAACACGGTGATCGGCCGATTGAATCAAGCCGGTTTACCGACGCTGTGGAAGAACAATCACCTTACTTTATTCATGTTAAAGAAACTCGCGCTGAAAAAGAAGAAAATCCAACGGGAAATCGAACAGGACGAATTCGTGCCCTTCGATTTATCCGACATGCAATCGTCTTTCTACATGCTGCTGATAGGACTGTCGATATCCACGGTGGTATTTTTTTACGAGAAGGGTTGGATAAAATTACCGTTGCTGTGAAAAAGAAAAAAAACGAAACCTTAAATATCTCTGACGCGTCTGAAATCAAACGGAACAAATTGCGCTTTTCGATTTTTGTTCTCTCGTGCAATTTTTTCCACGGAACAAAGTTAAGATCGCACAGGGAGGAAGATGCGTTATTGACAACACGTGTTACACTTCATTTCGCTGTCCGAGTACGATACGATATTGTTCTCGCAACTTGCGTTGCGATCTAAACGCTTCTTTCAAAAAAAAAAAAAAATAAATAAATAAAGTGAAATATTCTGTCTTCCTTTTGCGCTTTTATTTCCACCTCGCGCGATCGTTCCAACTCTTCTTCTCTCCCGACAAAAAAAGTGACAGTCAAGCAGTGCGATGCAATTTGTTTTCGCCAAATTTTTGAATTAAATTTAAATTCACATTTTTATTTTCAAGAAAATAAAAACTGCGCACAAAAAATTCAAAATTGTACTTCATATAATAATTAATGTAATAATTACTAATATATATACGAGCACACGCGCGCGTTGTAACATTACATTAATGCACGTCTCGTAAGTCAGATTCAGAAAACTAACGATGTGTAAGAAAAGCGGAAAGAAAACTCTCGCGAGGAAATAAAAGACAAGACAGAAAAAAAAAAAGAGACAAATCCTTTCTCTGGTACGTGTGCTGTCTTTTCCACATCAATTATCTTTTAACCGCGTTACCGTTACTTTAATAGCGAGATGAACGCGCGAAAAAAAGCGCACACGTGTGCGATTCCGCCTTCTTCGTGAATAGACGTGCGAACACCATCATGGACCATCGACGTTCTGCGCGCAGGCTCTCTTACAGAGAGCGCAGAGAGGAAAACGTCGAGAGGGAGGATGCTCGTGAATTTTCGCCAGTAACATCGCCAGTATCGCGACTCTCCACCGGCTGGTTCATTCGCAGCGAATGGTGCATTCATTCTCACTGCGTGTAACCTGTTGCCGAGCCAAATGTCAGAACGCGGCGGATGTTGTGACGATGCTACGTCGCGACGTTACAACGGATCGTTCGATTAATAAAGCCGCACACGTGTGAAAGTGCGCGCATATGGTGTAGGCGCGGACGCAACATCGGAGTATAGTTCTTCCGTTTCTTCCAACAGTATATACGAATTAAATCCGTACGCACTTCTATTAAAGAAAACAAAACAAACATCGTTCTTTCAGATTGTCTTCGAAAGACGGAAGACACAGGCTCTGTGGAAGAACAGGCAATTTTTAACAAGATTCAATTATCGCCGACAGTAGGTTCCAATTATAACGAAAGTGAGACCGACGATGCGCTCGTCTTAATGATTAAATTGAATTCAAAACTCAATTATTCTTCGAGAAGTGCGTTCGATTTTCGAACAATTACAAGGGGAGGAAGCACGGTTTTCATCAATGATCGTAAAATAGAAGAAAGCAAATCGACGAATATAAAACTTGACAGGATTTTCGATTGTAAAATACGATCAATCGCAAATTACAAGATATATTTTATCATTTTAATTGGAATAACACGTTCAAGTTTTTTTGATTATCATAAAAATACTGAATTACGTCGACGGCGCGGGCGAATGTAATTTCAAATTGTATCAATACGCGAATTGATCGAAGGTCAATGAGAGCCAATAGACACAGATAAAGGATATTATTGTCGATTGTTTTAGACTCAAAACGTCGATTAATCTCTCATCAAGGATAAAGATGAGAACGCGCTTGCTGCGAAACGGATTTTCCAAAGCGAAATGTCAATGTGACGCGTCGATTGTCGTACCGCAACGCTCACAATCGACGCCGATTGTCTCCGAATAAGTTTCTCGCGTCTAAAAATCATCAAACACGAAAACAAAGCGCGATTATGTATCGTTTGAACTACGCGGACATTTTTCGTCGGTTTAATATAACCGACGAGGATCTCGCCGACAGTCTCGATTACTTCTTGAAGTTAAACCTGACCTTTCGCAACGAAGACAGATTCGAGAGCGTGGAGAATGGCGTCCCGGTCATTCCCGAAAACGACGGGAGCAAAGCGACGCGATCGTTTACGTGCCACTGCGAGAGCGCGATACGCGATTTCGCGACGGAGTACAAAAATTATCACGGTTACGCATCGCTGATCGTTTGCTCGTTCGGCACGTTCACCAACATACTCAATATCATCGTGCTCACGAGAAAAGACACGAAATCGGCGCCCATTAATCGAATTCTCACGGGAATGGCAACGGCGGACGTGCTGGTCATGTTGGAATACATCCCCTTTGCAATTTACAAATACCTCGTACTACCGGAACGTCGAATATTTCCGTACGGATGGGCCGCGTTCGTGCTCTTCCATATGCATTTCACCCAGCTGTTTCACACAATCAGCATCGCTCTCACGCTCACTCTCGCTGTTTGGAGATACATCGCTATCAGGTAAGTCCTCCTCGCCGAGAACTTCCCACATCGGGAGATTACGTCGAAAACGTTGTTGTTTGTCTTTTGTATTTGCGCCACCAGGTTTCCGCAGTACAGTCACATCTGGTGTACCGGGCGACGCTGCACGATCGCTCTTTCTTGCAGTTTAATCGCCCCGCTTTTTGCCTGCGCTCCTAGTTATTTCGTGTTCGGAGTAAGTAAAACACACACGCGCACAATCACATTGTTTCGTGTAATATTTGTGTATTTTGCTAATCGCACCACTCGTCTCTCTTAAGCTTTGAATTTTATTGACGCCTATAGATAAATTCGCAAACAGTTTACGAGAACGGAACCAAGGAAATACTTTATCATGTAGACGCTAATTATCTCGAGAAGGAAGGCTTTCTATATCAATTGAATTTCTGGATACTCGGTGTAGTTGTTAAGCTTTTGCCATGCGTTCTCCTCACAATCATTATTTCCTGGCTGATAAAAGCTCTCTACAGGTAACGCGAAACAAAAGACGTTCCATTTACTTGCACGCGCATTGAGTTTCCGCTTGTCTCACCGTTTTACAACACTTTGTTGATTTTTACTTTGTGTTTAGAGCGCAAGGTAGAAAACAGACATTGAAGAGCTACGGTCACTGTGCTCTAAAGACATCCAAACCGACAACAGCTCTGTCTGGTTTCGAGAATCACGAGGGATGGCCCGACGGCAAAAAGGATGAGCATCCCCGGAGAGCGAGTCGATCCGATAAACGAACGGACAGAACAACGAGAATGCTCGTCGCGGTATTATTGCTGTTTCTCGTTACTGAAATTCCCCAGGGCATTCTGGGTTTGCTCTCGGCGACTTTAGGCGACTGTTTCTTTCGCAATTGCTATGACAAGTTCGGCGAACTGATGGATATCTTAGCTCTGTTAAATAGCAGCATCAACTTCATCTTGTATTGTTCAATGTCGCGGCAATTTCGCATGATTTTCGGCCAATTGTTCAAACCCAGAATTATGAATTGGCCGACGCTAAATCAACACCAAACCGATGTACAAAGCACATATGTTTAATGAAAATTTACATTTTGCAAAACGTTTCCGCTCTGAAAATTGGATTTTAAAACACTAAATTTGATCGCATATTATATAAGCAAATAATAATAAATAATAAATTAAATTAAATACTAATGTAATATATTAATATTTATTAATAAATAATGTAATTAAAAAATAGTAGGTATATAATTAGCGTGAATGTGATGTTAGAGTTAGTAAAAAATATATAGTCTCTCTCTCTCTCTCTTTCTCCTTCCCTCTTCATTTGAATTAAGGAAGAAAAAGAGTCAATATATTAACATACATGTATTTTCCCTCTTACAACACCGTTAATAATAACGTCACTATAATAATAAACTTAAGATATCTACATGTGTAGGTGTGCAAATTTAATGAACACACACAAATTCACTATGGTGCGCATAACACGCTTATGTCCCTGTAGAGTTAATTTTCATGCGTTTAATATTTCAATGTTCCGTCGCTAGATATTTCACGTGTATATCTTCAAAACTTTGTAAAATAAAGCGAATAAAAATAAATGCAATATTGAGTTATTAATTTATATCGATATGTGAAAGCGTTATTTTTATTGTGTGTGATTTCATTTATCAGCATAAAATATAACTTGATGTACTTTCTTTCTAAAGTGGATTATTTCTTGATCCGCACGTGCGCGGATGACAGTTCGTATATATATGTATATATATATATATATTTTAAACCTCGTCAGCGTTCAACCCTCGCTTCTCGACTTCTTCTGTCGCGCGCGGTGAGTCTTGAGTGACATTCAAATCCGGTTTCTCACGCTGTAGTTTCTTTGACAACCTCTTCGCCATTTGCGATATCTGCGTGCGTTGAAAATATAATTCAGGCACACGCGCGCGCAATTAAAACGTTACAGCGCAACACACAAAGACGTGATTATTCAGTTACCTGCGTGTCGACGTCAACAACAGCCATAATGTCGTTGAGGGCTGTTAAAATTTCAACAGCATTAGCTTGTTTACCGCGAGCGTCGAGAACCACTGCATAATTAATCAATATCAACGGATCCTGAGGAGATAAGGCGTGAGCTTTCGTCAAGGATTTTTCGGAGCCTTCCAGATCGTCCAAACGTTTCAAGGCCACTGAGATCGGGCGCAAAGGTATTATAATAATATAAAAATGGTGCGAGAGAGAAAAGTGCATTTGCGCAAATTATTTTACACGCTCTTACTCACGGCCCAGTAACAGATACGGCGTGGGATTTTTTGGTTCCGCGCTAACCGCAGCGCACAGGTAAACTGCGGCGGACGCGGGTTGACCAGTGGTAAGAAAAACGATTCCCAGATTACACGACGGGACGCACGACATCGGACTCAAGTAATGCGCCCGTTTCAACGAGCTGATAGCCTGCGAAATAGCAAAACAACGTTTCCGTTCTCTCGCGTGTCTTTTTCAGTCGCTCGCGAGAATCTCGTTCGAATCACATCTCTCATAGAGAAGAATATTTTCAACACAACACTGTGAGAATAATAAATAAGTGTCCTCGTGTGTGATATTGCTATACACAGTGAACATTGCAATTGTAAATATTGTATCGTAAATATTGTATTGTAAATTTCGCGTAGTACAATGTTTGACTTATACATATTAACAAGGTAAATATCGCTGTTTGAATCGCGAAATTATTAATGTAACGTTACACAATGTTACATTACACATCGTGTGTCGCGCGACATGAATTTTAACAATATATAAATAATAAAATTGTTATATGCAACAATTGTTACACAAGCATTGTTTGTCCAAAGCAGATGTGCTATTTGACGTGTTTGCTTCTCACTACTGTTCACAGTAAGCTTATCGCTTGAAAAATAAAAGAACCGCGCAAGAAAACAAGAAAATATATACACAGTATGACATTAAGATTCCCTACGGCATAATATTGCGGTTTCTCATTTCAATATATATTCTCATGGGAGAAAAATTATTTTTTCTCTCTCTCTCTCTTTCTCGTCTCTTCCTGTTCACAACATTTGTGTTTCATAGTAGATATTACGACACGCGGAACGTGGCTACCGATGTAAATAAATTACGAACATTCTTAATTATACGGAGCGTTTGCACGAGTGAGTTCTTACACCGGCGTTTCGTGAAAACGTTTCAGTTTATATTTCATTAAAATTACGAGCAAAGCTTGATGCTAATGTCACTACATTAGCTTCTACTCGGACGATATACTCGAAAATGTTTGAATCGCATCTATCCCGCAAGCATGAAATATCAAATCGCAAATATCAAATTGCAAATGTATCATTTGAATATCTGACGAAACCCGTCGCGCAAGGCACGGTGCAAAACGATATCGTACAAATGAATATTCTATGTCAAAGCGTCGGTGACTACTGATCGAACAAATCAAATACTATATAAGAGAAATTTTTTTAGTAACTTGATCTCTTCGTTTTTTTTTTTTTTTCTGTGATTTATTTCATTTGAGTAACGCAAGCCCGCGGCTTGTGCGACAATAGAACAATATGAAAATAAAAACTTAAAACTGTCGTATTTCACGAAAAGCAACAATACAATTAAAAATTCGAAAGCTTTCTTCCGCGTATTTTATATGTATATAATAGCATTTACTACATGAAGAATCATCTCAATGTTAACTATGTAAAGATTTCCTTTTTTGTTTCGCGAATAGATACTATCGCGCCGATTCACTGTAGCAAATCGCAAAGAGTTACTTAAAAAACGAAAGAGCAAAGAGAAGAAAAAAGAAAATAACAACAGACTTACGGCAACGTATTTCTGTTTTCCGTAGAGACACATTCCAATGTTATTCCACAGGGCCGAAGACTCCGGAATAGTTTGCGCTGCCACTTTGTATTTTGATAATGCCACGTCGTGCTCTCGATGATTCTGAAAAATATGACAATTACACATTAGTTAGTGAAACACCGGGGACAGCGTTCTTTTTCTAGCGTGCCAGTACGCAAATTGAAAATATTTGTACCACATTTCACCTTGTAGAATTTTTAAATAGTAATTTTTTCATAGTATGCATATAAGGGTTCTCATATTCTCATATTCCAAACCAAGACAAAAAAACAAAGCAAAATTAATTTCTATTCGATAGCCACTTAACTCTTTGTCGTGCAAAAAACGTAGCAACAAAATTGTAAGTTTAAAAATTTTTTCAGTAAGACTTTCTATTTTACAGCGTCATTTTTGATATTTTTAATGTTATTCTAACGGTGTGTTTTTTTAAGACGTATCGCGTGGCACTAGTGTCACAGTGGTTGGCCACCCTTGCGAGATATCATAAAAGATCCTACGCACGTAAAAGCAAGATAATTAAATCTTTATCAGCCGGATATGCAGCATATGTAGTACATGTGCTTTCGCAAATATTTGCAGCGCGAATCAGAATTAAATATGTTCTAAAGCTTTTTTCGCTGAAGTTTCATTTAATTATAACGTCAGCAACGAGAAATAGTGTCAATGTTTTTCTTCCGCGTTATATCCGACAAAAAAAGAAATTAATTTGCGAAAGAGAGAAAAGAAATTAATTTCTCGCATAATACATTATAAAATACGTTGGAGATAATGAGGAACGAGTGAAATTCACAGGATAAAGACGTTGAATAGTGATTTCTAAGGAAGTCAATTAATGCTCACCTGCATTATGTAAGCCATTGGCAGAAGCGCTTTGACGCAATTCGGCGAATGAGCCAAAGCTGCTCCAAATTGTTGAAATGCTCTTTGCGTATCTCCAATTCTGAGATACAAAAGACCCAGTTCCGTCGCAGCATCAATGCTCTCGGGATTTCCGCTGAAAAAAAAAAAAAAGGAACGAGACCGCGCAAAATTAATTTCGAGATGTAACATCGAATGTAACTAATGCGTAAAAGATATACAAGATAAGAGCAAAAAAATTCGAATGACAAATTTATAAAAAATAAAGTTACGTGCACTTTACGTAATTAATTACGTTATTCACCTTAGAGCTGCAGTGTAAGCGTTTCTAGCTTCGGGAATCATGTCTTCTGAAAGATAAAGTCTTGCGAGAGCGAGATGGGGCAGTTCATTTTTCGTTAGTTCGGTTGTTCGTTTGAAATGCTTCTTACCGTCTTGCAATAAATTCAACTTTACGTAAGCTTCACCTAAACGACAAACGAATGCTCAATATATACGAAAAGAAAATATTTTATTTATACTTCACATCAAAAAGAGATGTGATTTCTCACTTAGAGAGCGACGCACGCGTATAACACATCAACATAGCATTCTCTTTGTGCAAACGGAAAGATAAAATGCAATTTTTTTTTTAGCTCGGTGCGTGATGTTTGCGCGAGTTCATAAAAGTTTCATAAAACTTCGCTAATACGATACACGAGTGGTGCACAAACAACACTGCGAAGAATAACTTGCCGAGACCGTAATATATCTCCCAATCCGGCAAACTGGATATTTTCTCGGCTTCCGTGTACGCGTCTATCGCGCGCTTATGACTACCCATTATAAATCTGCGTGGCATATAAAATTACCGCGCGTTATCACTTTTATTAAGAAAAAACCTGAACTGGCAATATTTCGCGCGATCGATATTACTTACAGCGACTTCGCGATCTGTTTCACGTTATTAACGTTCGTCGGGTTCACGTTGTATGCCGTTTGAAAGCAATCCAGCGAATCTTGTATCTTACCTTCTTTTCTGAGAATTAAACCCTGTGGGAATAAAAAACTTTGTAAATCTCACAAAGTGTACAACGGAAGAAAAGTATCAGCGCACTTTTCCGCGTTTTATAAATTTATTTTTTCTCTATTCTTTTTCTTTAGTTTTTGTAAAAAAAAAAAAAACAAAAAGAAAAAGCACGAACCGTAAAAGTACGACCTGTATAACCGTCCACAGTAACTGACACAAAAGATTGTAGAGATTTTCTGCTAATTGCCGCACAGATTTCTTAACGAAACTATTAGCGAGAACGCGTTTCGACAAAGTAAACTTCTAATTTCAAACAATCTCATAAGTTTCCGAATCGCGGCGCAAAGATGTTGAATTCATTTTGTTTGAAGTTTTCTTCGGAAAGAAAGTTGGTTACAAAAAGATTGTGAAAGTTTAAATAAAACACAAATATTTTTCAATATATACTCGCTATACGCGAGTCGGTGTATCTTCTCTGCTATACTGTTTTTTTATATACAGCAGGCGAAAAACAACAAAGCCATTTTTATACGAAACACACGCACGTCCGTTTTATATATTTTGCATTATTTGCATATATTTTGACGCATACATCCGTTTGAAATCACTCAAATAATATCAAAATATGAGAATAAAACATTGAAACGGATCGGGCGCTTTCAGTATGAATAAGCGATAAAATATCGACTAATCGATTCACGTATCCATTTGTCTAATAAATAATATTGAAACAGATTGCGGAAATGAAATATGAAACGCGCTTTTAAAGAGAGACGCTTCATCGCGCTCACTGGTATATGTCACCTTTAAATAACTGGCGTATTCGTGACCGTCTGATTTCGTCAATTCCTGTTCGATGAGCAACTTGCAAGCGCTGTACTCGTGTCTCGTGTAATGTCGATGCAACAGCCAATTGCGATTCTCGACAGCCGGTATTTCCGGAGCTGAAACAGACATCAAAAACAAAAATGACGTTCTTACCTTCAACGTGAAAAAGAAAACGTTCGATACAAACGTTTTGTATCGAACTATTTCGATAATGTAGATGTAAATTAATTCTCTTGCAGCGAGCGCAAACTTACGGCGCAAGAAGTTCCACACTTTGCGAAAAACTTGTTTATCTTTTAACGTGTCTAATTGAGACGACTTAAAAAATAATCCCGAGTTCACCGGCGCAGAGTTTAATTAGGCGATCGCTCATCGGCTTATTCGAGTCTTAATGAATCGCGCAAAAAAATGTTATCACGTAAAAACACGGGTGGTGATTAATTTAACTCATTTTTTTATTTGTTCATATTTGGACTGTAAACACTAGAATTAAAATAGTTACTATAATTAAAATAGTTACACTATAATTAAAATAGTTAATTAATCGTCTTAATTTCTATAACCAAGCCGAAATACGTTTTAAACATAATAAAAATTAGAAAGTCCAACACCCGACGCGTCTCGGTTCAGGATGAAGCTTCGCTTCGCAAGAAGATACCTTTCTTGTCTCTGTTGCTCCTTGCCCGTTGGTGTACAGCTGGTGTATTTTCCTGCAAAAGGCCATTGCTAAGAGCAACATCGTTTGCCATTTTTCTCTCTTTCTAATTCAATAACAATTCCCGTTTTCTGTTTTCTATTCTGCACGTCCCGCACCTTGCCCGTTGAATTGTTTACGCGCTATATATTTGAGAAAAACAAAATTAACCCACACTGTGATTGTGTTACCGTTGTTTGATTGCCATGGTGACTAACAACAAGCTTCACTTGACGTACGTTGGTTGCAAACGGAGACAAAAGATGTCGCTAGCGTAGCGTCAGAAATGTCAAACGTTGTATTACGAGACGAGAGGACGAGAAACGGATGAGCGTGTGTATACACGAGAGAGAGGAAAATGGGATATCGGGAGAGATCGATTGCGTCGTAATCAGCTGTGACTGTTCTTAAAAAACAATATCGACAGATCTACGATAGAGAAACGCATAAAGACGGAAGCAAATGCGTCGCTATGCGTATCTGTAACGACATTGATATAACGACACTGTTATCAAATGTGATAACACGCTGACGCACCTGTTATCACTGGGGTTTCAAGATGTAGGCGGACGCACCGATACACGACGCGATAACTCGACTGCGATCCGTGCGAGTTCCGTGCGGCTCCGGCACACAATCGACAGTCGCGACAAACACTTGTTTTTTCGCCAAAGCGTTTGAAACACACTGGAAGAGCAATGTACGTGGCTCGTAAGCGTGAGACGATGTGATGTGAAATTAACGTCGGCTGGAACCGGGGCCGCAAACAGCCGGTTAGGGTTATGTTATCTATCTCGTCGAAGTGACATTGAGAGGATCAAAACGCCCGCTTATCGCTCTCCCGACACCTGTTAGCGCGAATTTCACTCGTGCGTTCTCAACGTTTCACGTCCCGATCCGTAAGAACGCGTAGACCTTGCGCATTTTTCCTGGTAATTATTGTACGATTTCTCGAACGAGAGAGAGGTAGAAAAAACACGAAGAACGTAAAAAATGTATATTTCAATTTGAATTCTTGACGTCACATTTCCATTTACTTAGCTGTAACATCACAGAGCAATAAGAGAAAACAACTGTTGCATGATTTTTTCAGGCACAGTCGTCGTACGAGCGCGATGAACGCAAGAGTTTAAGCCAGAATGAGCTGTTCGGTTGAATTACGCCAGCGCAGGCCATCAGGGATGGCGGAGGATCCTCATAAACTCGCAGCAATGATGAATAAATCTCAAAGACTTATACTGGGACTTTTGGTTCTATTACTTGTCGATATAATTTGGGTTTCCAGTTCTGAACTCACTAAAGTAAGACTTTTCTTCCCCACCGAGTGTAATCTCTTTCTGCTTGTATTTATTTGTTTGTTTAGTTTTCTATTAGATATATAGTTGTATAGTTTCTGTTAGATTTGTGTATTATGTTACAATGATGATATATTTTTTGTTTCAGTATATTTACAGGGATGCAACTTTCGAAAAGCCATTTTTTAGCACATATATAAGAACATCTATGTTTACACTTTATTTGCTCGGCCTATGCTTCTGGCCACCTTGGCGAGAACAATGCAATAAACCTGCAACATATATGGTATTTACCAAAGTTTACAGAGTCACAAGTTATTTTTTTTCTTTCCATTTCTTTCAAATGTTTGTCTCATTGGCTGCGTTTAGCAGAACTTAGCGCTTAGTGAGCGCTTTATGCTTTGTTGTTTGTGAGTGGCTTATTTCTCTAAATCTATTGCAAATCTAAAAGCCATTCACATGCAATGAACACAAAACACTTAGTAAACGCTTGGTTCTGCTGAACTTGGCTATTTTTTCAGTTTATAGATCCCAATGTTGAGGATGACAACTTCTATCCCGAGGCTAATACAAGCCTAGTAAGCATAGCACGTGTAAATAAAAAGAAAGATTACAGCTGCCAATCTAACAACGACTGTTTATTCGTTACAGAGTGACCCGACATTTGTTCCAATAAAAACTCCAGATCATTGTGATCGCTCCTCGGGCACAGAAAGCGATGATTCGTCTATTCGTTCTGTGAGATTTAGTAAACTGGCGGAGGTACGTCACATGTCGGAAAGCGATGCCACAGAGGCTTTGTTGGCGCGACTTAGTTACCAAGCCAGCATTAGAGCTGGCGAACACGCTAGGCGACAAGCAAATAAATTTTCTGTACAAAAAGTGGCGAAAATAGCTCTCATGTTTTGCCTGTTTGTAAGTAACGTGATACGAAATTCAATATTTTCTATCGATTATTATACATATCATACATATGTATATGTTATCGACAATTTTTCTTTTCCAGTGGTTCATGGCAAATTACACATACCAGATATCATTGGAACAGACGGAAACTAGAATTGTGACCGTTTTGTCCTCGACATCTAGTTTAT
The DNA here is from genome assembly GCA_014825685.1 of Pseudomyrmex cubaensis. NCBI lineage: Eukaryota > Metazoa > Arthropoda > Insecta > Hymenoptera > Formicidae > Pseudomyrmex > Pseudomyrmex cubaensis. The sequence goes on along the minus strand of QVOA01003383.1, from coordinate 8,645 downwards.
TTACGTTGTTTCTTGCTGCATTTTTTCCTAGCAATGGAGGAGATAAGTTTACGTTGTCCAAGTTAACTGCTGTATTTGTTAACATCCTTGGATTAGTAAGTTGTGAATTTTTTTCTTGCACATTTTAATGTTGCAATTATACGAAAATAAAAAATGTTAGTTTAAAAAAAAGCGAGAACTTGCATTGTTTATTTTTTTTCTTCAAAATATTAATAGAAAGTTTTCTCTCTCTTTGCACATACCTGCCAACCAATTATACAAGAGATATATGAATATGTATATAAGAATATAGAATATGTGTATAATATCTAGAAAAATATATTTTCTTTTTTTATTTACAGATTTTAGTCGGTCTTTCCGATTTAACTGTTGAAAGTAGTAATATGTCAACGGGCATAATACTAGCTCTAGTCAGTGCTTTTTTCTATGCTGCATATATTGTATTTTTAAAAAGAAAAGTAGACCACGAAGACAAAATGGATATACCAATGTTTTTCGGTTTTGTGGGAATATTCAACTTGACACTTCTCTGGCCTTTATTTTTTATTCTTCATTATGGTCATTGGGAAGAATTTGAATGGCCCAACAGTCATCAGTGGACATTTATAATTATAAATGGCCTGATCGGTACTGTTTTGAGCGAAGTTTTGTGGCTATGGTAATTGAAATAAAAATAATATAAGTTTTGTAAGATTTTCTGTGTGTGTATATATATATATATATGTATATTTCTATATATCTATAGGGGTTGTTTTTTGACATCGTCTCTCATTGCAACAATGGCTGTTAGCTTAACAATGCCTATGTCGATGGTAGCCGATGTTCTCTTGAAAAAAGTTGAATATCCTTGCATTTTCTATTTGGGAAGCATTCCGATGTTTTTGGCATTCCTTATGGTATCTCTCTTATCTTATTACGATAACTGGGATCCTGTTATGGATTTGATAAAGAGGTTTTATGTCTGGATTTGCAGAAAAAATAATCGATCAGCAAGGTAAAGTGTAATCGATGTAACACTGTGTCAGGAGGAGTCGCCAAGTTGTCGACAAAACTTAATATTTCAATGTCACTTTCAGAATTCCCGATCTTGAAGCAGAACAAACGGAGTCTTTGATAGGAATAGATGGCGGTGATCATGAAGCATAATAAGACAATAATTGAGTTGAGAACGAGATTAGATCATCTCGTTGTCATCTCATCGTGTTACGTGTATTATCGTAAATAAGGACTTAATTAATGAGCACATGATTCTTGTATGTGCAAGCCTTCATCGACCATGAACATCCCGTCTTTATTCATCTCAGTGTAAGTTGTTTTTATCGTACGGCGTTATATAAGAATAATCAAGATTCTACACGTTCTCTTCATTCGTGTCACTTTTACTGTTCTTTATTTCTTCTGCGCTAAACACACAAAATATTGATATTACTGCCGGACAATAACGTATTGCGAATCGATTTGTAAACAAAATACGATTAACAGGCGCTTTATTTGTTCGAGCTCATTGCGCATCTCGGAAACTACCTCTTTGCATTTCGTACCAAGTCCTGTGAGAGAAAACACTGTTTTTCGTGAAACCGTACCTACTTGTAAAGATCCAGGTACATAATTGTTGTCTCGAGACTCTATAGCTTCGATCTTGACGCTCTGTATTCTATCGCGTAACTGAATTCAAAGAGCAATTAAATCAGTGTCTTTACTGAAAAAAAAACCTGTACATAATATGTAATAAGAGTTAGTTAAAAAACAAAAAATCAAAGAAATATTTGTTTGTAAAATTGTACTTTTCCTAAACAATAATATTTTTTATGCTATTAAGGCTTTATATTATTGTAACAATGCGTTAATTACTGTATAAAATAACCTGTCGAAGTCAGGTGGCGTATCTCGACACGTAGCAAAGAAGCTTTTACGTAAATTTCACGGGAAATTTCTAACACACACACACAAACACACACATTCCTGTACTTATTGTTTTTATAATATTTGGATATAAGTTAGACACACAAAACTATATACATTATATAAAATGAGAGATACAGCTTCAATAAGAATGAGTGAAAAACGCTAAATACCTTGGACCAATTAAAAATTTTGATGACAAAAAAAAGACGTCATCGTGTAGAATAAGAGATCGATAGAACGAGATCGAAATTTTACATTCGACGTGAATAATACGATTCGATTTACATTATATGCATATATGTTTTGAAAATCTAGTCAAAGCATTATCGGCTCATGTTTCGCACGAACGTATATTGTATTACTTCAATTTGGTGCGGCAGAGATTCCGATTACACGCGAAGTAAATTACAAATTATTTTTCTTTGCTTCGATAATTAATGCGCACAAGTATGTCGTACGTTGTGTTCAATTATAGTAACAAGATATAATACAATATATTGTAAGGTTCAAATGAAACAAATATATGAAAGAGAAGAAGTGTGTGAAACATGAACTGTGTTAATTTCAAGACGAGACTTCGATATTTCGGGGACAAGGGGTAATAATATTAATTACTCAAAAATAAAAAAATTAAAAAAAATCAATAAAAAAAACAGAACGTGAGAAATAACTGTAAAGAGAAAGTTACACAACGTAGTGCTTTTTTTTGCATCTGTTTGTGGTATACGATCGGAAATCTCTCGATTTTCGATTACTGTCGATACTGTCGACGACTGATCTCACACCTGAATTAAACAATGTGTTGTACCATCTTGTATTCTAATCACAAGTATCTCCAAGTTTTGTAAAGAAACATAAGAATAAGAGAGATAACAAAAAAGAAACCATATATATTTATATATACACGCTAAAAAAAAAAAAAAAAAAAAAAAAAAAAAAAAAAAAAAAAAAAAAAAAAAAAAAAAAAAAACGGAAAAGCAAACGATAAGATTAAAAGAACAGAAAACAGTCACGATGTCAGTTAGATTAATGATGTGATGTGATATAATACAATAAAAGAAAATATAATGCGCAAAACTTACACTTTAGTATAACTGTTAATACGTTGACTGTCATGAGAAATCTCTCGATTGTTTTGCAGATATCTTTTTTTTTTTTAATTGTTGAGTCGAATCTATATTATCAGATAATTGCTGTTTTTCCGACGAGTTTGCTGACACTTCGGAGTAGCTATTATGTAATATTTTGAAATTTGATTTTCATCAAAATGTTTCTCTCTTTTTTTTGTTATCGGACCAGAAAACAATCGAAAAAGATGAAATTATTTCCATCGAAATCAATTTCGAACAGTTTCACAATAGCTAAGCCGGATAGAAATGATCGTCTCAAGCGATTTTTGTCGTTATACTTGTTTGTTAATAAAGATGTAAAATACTATATATGCTGGCTCACACACATAATGTGGCAGTCAATTTATTTAAGAAAATATCGAATAAGTAGTAATTGATCGTTCCTGCATAAATGTTATAACCAGACTTGAAATTCAATTTATGTGTTGATCTATATATGTGTAGAATAGAAAAAACACTTTGTTATTATGTCTACACACTATATACATATATATACACATACATGCAAGGATTTGATATAATATATGTATATATACATTTGTTAGTAAATTATATGAACTGGATGTGATCTCTCTTTCCAACTCACTCAATTCGAAGTTCTAAGAAATATGACACACAATTTTTTCCCTAAAACTACATTCAAGACTGGCTATAACTATGTTTATTGTATATTTAATGTAAATATAATAATGCGATCTAAAAGTTAACTCTTGCGATTGTATATATACACACAAATATTATATAAAAAATTATGTGATAATAAAGCATAATCCTGAAGACGAGATATCTCATATTTTTCTATCTATCTACATATATAAATTTTACAAATGTGAATGAGGAACAATTCCAAGACAATTGAGTCTCGACAAAAAAACAACAAGACAACTTACAATTTCACTGCGGTAAAGGGATTCCGCGTGTATAGGTTTTCCTTTGAGGAACCATGTGATTGATATGCACAATTGTGTCACGTACGTATTTTAGACTAATGCGTCACGTACAGGTTTGATGAAGCAACGCGACGCGGACGCGAATTCTAATGTCCACAATTCTGTTTGATTCGCGATATGGCGTACGATGACAAAACGAGTGCGCTCGAGTTACACATTAGAGGTAAAACTTTTATACCTCAATACAACGAAATGAAATAAGAAATAAAATATTTTAAAGCTCATTATCGTATTAAAAAAACTTTTTGTACATAAAAAGCTTTAATTATGCTTTTTAGTAAACGGACAAAATTTATCAGCAAACTCGGAAAAATGTTCTGCCAACACGTTACGGTAATAGTTGCTTGTGTTATTAATTAATAATGCGTTCGAGATTTTAATGTTCTTCACGAAATTCCCGGATCCTTTTCCTTCAGGCTTCCTAACGATCCGTCTTGGCCGAAAATACCCGCGCGTCGTTTAATTAATAACAATAACGACATTAAACCTCCGTACGTAGTTACTTTGACAGGAACTCCTAGAAAAGGTCGCAGTGTAATTCGAACTGTTACATGTCAGTAAGTTTTTCAAGTTTTGTTTTTCAACTATTCGTGTAAATCGTCTTTACAAATGAATATACCCGTAACTTTCTGCAACTTTCGTTTTCGTTTCACTTAACATTTCACTTTAGGCCTGCGAAATCGAATCAAAGGTGCGAAACGCACGTATCGAAAAGATTGCCCAGTTTCGTCGATCCGCGTTTCAAACGGTATTGTGCATTTTCGAGAATTAATTAATTTCAACTTCAAGTTTTGCAGCAAATGATATCATACTTTACTATGATGCTTCGCAGTTCTGTGTGTTCGAAATTACTTACGTTAACTTGTGTGATTTGTGCGAAATACCAGACAGATAACGCGACAAGAGGCCGAGAAACCGGATGAATCTTGCCTCACAAAAAATGGAAAACAAATGCCAGAATTGGATACTGGTGTTTCGCAAGAAATCAAAGAGCTTGACGAAGCGGAAAAGGAACGGGTTAAAATCGCGCGAGATTACGCGCTCCCGCACGAAGTAGTAGATAAAGACTCGGAAAGTGATACGAAACCGGTGAGAGAAACCTCTGATTACTCCGTTAAAGAACAATGTAATTTGGAAACACATCACTGTGCGGGTAAGTTTTTACTACGTGACGAATATATAATCCAAGACTCTTCGCGTAACGTAGTCCTGCGTTTTCCCGAATCATTCAATCGCCTAATGATCGGCCACGAGCTTATTTTACAGCTTTGCAACACGCGAGTAACGAGCGGCAGAATCCTGAAGACGGACTGTCTCACCAACAAAAGCAAGTGAGTCACGTGTAAATTATTATCGCAGTCGTTATCACAAAGGAATTTAAACGGTACAAGCGTGTTCGTTATCTTTACATGTTCAGGAAGCTAATAGACTGCTTTTAATGATTGACGAGAAAGCGCAAATGTTGCCTATTAACGCTCTTAATGTAGAACCTGCTCCTTTGCCCGCGCTTTATCAGCCACTGGCAAATTACAGCATACAAATCCCTGTGGTTACTTATCACAATGTACCTTTGCAAATACCGACTATGTCCACGCAAGTGCGCGACGTAAGGATCCCGTGCGAGTGCATGAAAGAAAGACGAGATAGTATCGGAGACCTTTCGACGCTAGCCAAGGAATTTGAAGATAATAGTAATAAATTATTTAACAAATTATTTAATAACTTTTCGTCGTCTCAGTGAGCGAGATTTTATCGGGTTTTTAGATAGTCAGCAACATAAGGTGAAAAACAGCGACGAGACTTCCGAGACTTTGATACGCGAGAACATTAATGCGAACGTATTGTCGTTGAATCGAGACAACATCGATGACAATGCAATCAAGAATCAGCATGGCAATTTTAATTTGATGAACAACGCGAAATACAATCCATACAATTTAAATACTTTCGCAAGACCGGAAGTATTGGCGGGTGACGTAAAGAATGAGCGAGTCACAAACGAATTTCCGACAAGCACAATGAGTGAGAAAGTGTTGCCGAATGATGTACAGTATTCTGACAAAGTTAACGAGAATAAAGAATGTAACAACAACGAGGAACCGCACCAGGATGTGTGCGTTGGTCTGAAACGCAGAAAGCCAAATCTGTCGAAAAGGGCGAAGTCGTTCTTTCGAAAGAAATCACGTTTGGCGATCGCGGATTCCGATTACACTCTGGTATTGCCCGGTCCACGCGTTAGAAGTAAACAATCTTACAAAATTTGCGGACGCTTCAAGGTAAGTCTTGTCTGAACGAGTAAAATAATGGAATAAAGTAATGTTAGATGAGTTCACGACATCGTGTAAAAAAAAAAAAACTGAACGCATCAAAACAGAGCGGAATAAACTCTCGTTCGTTGACGAATGTGCAAGATGAAAACACGTTCGAGACACTGTCGTCGATTCCTTTCGAGACTCAAGAACTGTTGAAAGAGAGTTATTGGGAGTATTACAGAGGACTCAGACGTAAAATCGCGCTTAGCAAGTCAGAAGTCGCGAGAAGGCGGGAGAAAGAACCGCAGGAGTGTTTACCCGAGTCTCGAACGTTGCAACAATGTTCTATGCTGTCTTGCAAGATTAATACGACGCTTCAAGATCCGACAATAGCCGATGGGAAGTTGCTCTCGGTCTCAGCCGCGAACTTACTGCGAAAAAAAAGACAACGAGCATTGAAGCGCACGCGATTGCTCATACTTAAAACTATAGGTAGTCCTAGCCAAAGTCCTTAAATAATACATATGTCGTTTTTCTATGCTCAGATAAATAAAAACTTGATTTAAGGTTCTCGTTAGATGATAAGACCAGAAGAAACAAAGCCAACAACACAAATATCAAAATACATTTGCTAACAAAAACGCATTTCTTACTGTTTTTGTAGCATTTCTCGGTATTACGGTGTCCGTTGCGGTCATATTTCTGCCTATGATATACGAGTACTTTTTTGAGGAAGAACGCGACGAAGACGAGAACTTGAGTTACATCGAACTAACGATGTACTACATCACGTCGTCCTTTCAAGAAGCATTCGGTGGAATTTTCGACATGTTAAACACATTTTTCCTACGTCCAGTAAGATCTCATCGAAAGTTCTAATGTTCTTCTCTTTTTTTTTAATAAAAATTTGTTAAATTTTATAGAAAGAAAAGGAATTGTGTTTTTTTTTTTTTTTACAACGAAAATTGCTACGAATATTCTGTGTCGTTTTCAGCGTTCGTGTGACAAACAATGTAACGGCGCCATTTGAATTTATATCTTCGCGCATTCTTATCTGTGACATGTTTCGTTATTTACATTTATTCATGAATTGACCTTTTTTTGACATACGTGTTTGCGCGTGTGCGCGCGTGTATTCCGATTTTCGTATTGTATCATCTATATCGAATTCATGTTTTCTATTAATATTTTTCTTACTCATGCATAATTGTAGCCTGAGTGTTTACATGATTGTATATATTTGAGATTAAACTTTTATTTAGTCTAAAATTGAACTTCAATTCTGGTTTAATCCCCTAACAATACATCTTTATTTAAATTTTATTGATTCGTAATGTTAAATTAAATAATTAACGAACCAGAGATCGGGGCATCTTTTGTGACAAATCGAAATTCTTATATCATATAAAATATCTATCGATACGCAATAAGACTATTATCTTTTATGATAAAAATCTGAAGAAGTCGCCAGCAATATTTTTCCAATATTTTGCGATTTTTTGTTTTTTACATAAACGAGAGATGTTTCCCACACTTCTCATTTTATGGAAAAGTGAAATACATATTTCATCGTGTAATACTTACTGATATGTAATAAGACTGTTACTTTTTAGAACAAGAGTATTCGTATTTTATATTTGGTGTCTCTCAAAGAGAATTTTCAGCATTTTCGTCGTGTTTGATCTCGACTACCCGCGCATATCGGATTTACTGTGTCTGTGTGTGAAAGTCAATAGAGCCACAACGATTGGACGAGAAAGTGTGTTGACATTTTTATTTTCTTTCAAGACTTCTCGATACCCCTCGCGGCCATCTTCGATTTTATGATGTTAGAAATGAGAAAAATTCAAGGAAAATCGCGCATTTTATTTAAAAAATAAACAAACGCTTCTGTGCAAACGCACGTAGACTCAATGGAGTACATTTGTAAAATATGACGGACGGTTTTCTTTTGACTCAACACAAAATCATATCAACAAACTTGAGTTGAAAAATATGAAGCTTTTGCAGTGTGTGTCCGTTTGGTTTATATTTCACAAATGCGCTCTATTGATAGAATTTATATGCGTGCGTTCCCTCACGAAAAAGAACTACTGCCGATTACATGTAAATATTACTGGCAATCACACAAAAATATAATTAGTTATTACAAAAAGTATTATTGGATATCACAAAAAGTATTACAAAATATCACTAAGAATATTACTGGCAATTACACAGAATGCCACTAATTATTTCGTACCACTGCCGCAATATATTACTGCCTAAATATTACTGCTAGTAAATATAGGCGCATTAATATGAAAAGCCTCTGTAATCTTTCATTGGTTGCAATATAGCAAGCCAACAATTTGGCAATTATTTCCAGTAAATATCTTTTAAAATTGACTGGAAATCATTACTAAAAT